>JBAMBS010000926.1:0-66814 GCA_037044455.1 Zygothrica quintamaculata | reverse complement strand
CAATTGAAAATAACAAAATACAACTTATCTTATTAGCCCGTTTGCCTTTTTGTAAAAAAAGAGCAAAGCGGAGCTATTGGAAATGTGCAAAATCCAAAAGTATGTAACACATAGAAATAATCATCGGAGACCCCATAAAGTATATATATTCTGAATCAGGACGACAAGACGAGTTCATCTCAGCCCTGTCCGTTGTCTGTCTGTCCCGTGTCCGTCGTCCGTCGTCGTCCGTCTGTCCGTCTGTATGAACGCCTGTTTCTCAGAGACTATAAGAGCTAGAGCAACCAAACTTGAAATCTAGATTCGTTATGTTCGTAGGTTATACGAGTTTGTTTTTGATTTTTCAATTTCCTCCCCTGACCCCCGCAAATCGAAAAAAACGATTATTAAGCACAATTTTCAACCGATCAAATTTATTTTTGGCACACATCATAATTAGACCATTTTGATCGATGTTGTAAATCTGGGTAAGATTGATCAAAAATCTCGGAAGTTATAGATCATCAAAAGTGGCGTTTTGGGCCCCGGGGGGGTATAGTAGCGCGCGCAAAATAAGAGCTAGAGCAACGAAATTTGGAATCGTAGATTCGTTATGTTCGTACGCTATACGAGTTTGTTTTTGATTTTTGAATTTCCTCCCCTGACCCCCGCAAATCGAAAAAAACGATTATTAAGCACAATTTTCAACCGATCAAATTTATTTTTGCACACATCATAATTAGACCATTCTTGATCGATGTTGTAAATCTGGGTAAGATTGGTCAAAAATCTCGGAAGTTATAGATCATCAAATGTGGTGTTTTGGGCCCCGGGGGGGTATAGTAGCGCGCGCAAAATAAGAGCTACAGCAACGAAATTTGGAACGTAGATTTGTTATGTTCGTACGCTATACAAGTTTGTTTTTGATTTTTAAATTTCCTCCCCTGACCCCCGCAAATCGAAAAAAACGATTATAAGGTACAATTTTTAGCCGATAAGATTTCTTTTTCGCACACATATTAAGTAGACCATTCTTCATCTACGTTGTGAGTTTCGTTAAAATTGAACGAAAAACACGGAAGTTATACAACAATAAGTACCGCGCTATAGAGCGTGGGGGGCTGAAAAGGCGCGCGCAATGGCCAAGTACGTGCAGAACTGTGTGTATGTATGAGTATGTGTGTATGGCTGTATATGTAGGCAAAGGGGCTCTCGTAGTCGGGTACACTCGACTACAGACTTCTTACTTGTTTTTCTTTTAATTTCGGTTGTATCAGGTTTTCTTTTAAAGAAAAACTTTGTGTGCAACACAGATAAATTGCGGATTTTGTCGGGTTCTAATGGACCAATTACCAAAATTCGACAATTTATAAAAATAGAATATATACCTGTTAATAATTTCTAATACTTTCAACTAAACAATTGTTTTAAATTCTACCATTAATTTATTTTTGCTATTGTTTAACTGAAATGAAATGTGTTGTTATATTTTGAAAACATAAAATAAACTAATCAATGTTAAATTGTTGGCAACAAAGTGAATATCTATAAGGTAAATCATATGTATATTTGGTTAAATGTAATGTAAATTCAAGTGAAATATAATAAACAAAAGAGGAAATATTATTATGTTTGATTTTTTGTTATTATTATTGTTGTTATTGCTGTTCGTTTTAAACGTATGTAAACGGGCTAACATATCCGTCTATACCCCGGCCAATATCTGTTCAATATCCCTATGGAAGTCGCTTCAGTGCCATCCTTGGGCAATAGGCAAACTTTGTTGCAGTCCCCCGATAGAAAGGGCTTGCCTAGGCAAATATTCAAAGCAACCCAACCAACAGTCAAACAGCCAAATAGCATACAATATACACATATGCATATAGTATATATGTATATATATATATATATATATATATATGTGATACACATCTACATAAGGATGGCTAACACGAAGTTACCAATGGTTAAAGCCAGCAACAGACCCTGTTTGGTATGTATAGAAACAAAAGTTCGATGTGCATGAACAACACTGGCAGTAAGCAATTGATGCAATTGTTGCTGTTGTTGTTAAGGTTTCTGTTTAGTTCTTTTCTTCCCCTATGCTTTTCTTCGTTTTTTATTGTATTTTTGTTTTATGTACCCCTTTTATTTTTGTTTTTTTTCTTTATGTGTATGGCATTGGTATACGTGTTTGATAAGCAAATACAAAAGGTAATGTGTAAAGCAATGGCATGGTGGGACGAAAGGGGGGGGGGGGGAAGGTAGTAGTTGAACTGCAAATAATTAAAATTGAAGCCACACTTTAACACCACATGGAAAATAATTCAACTTTAATTACATTACTTTAACATTGAATACACTGAAATTTATGAGCATAATAAAAGTCATGAAAATTCATACTAATTTTCACACTTATTGTTAAAAAAAAATATTAAATAATAATTAAAAATTATAAGAAAAATAATAATAAATAAAAATATACCATAAATTGTAAATTAAATAAATATAAACAAGAAAAAAAACCGAATAAAACTATAATTAAAAATATATTTAGAAATTATAATAACAAATTAAACAATTGTTTAGTATTAAATGTTTTAAAGGTTTGCAGCAAATGGAAAACGCAAATTTTAAATAAAAACAAATTTTATTTTTATTTTTAAATTTATATTTATATATATATATTGATGCGTCTGTGTGTGATACATTTGCATTTATCTGTTAGATAAATATTTCATATGACAATTTGAATCGCATGTTTTGTCGTAAATTATGCATGATTTAGACTTGAAAATTGTGAAAACATCAAATAAATATACAACAAATGAAAATTTCAATCAATTAAATGCACAAACAAAACATTTTTCCTATTTCATTTAAATTTAAATATGTATATATATATATATATATATAAATATATATATAAATACTTATAAGCTATGACAGCTTAACATAAGGCAAAAATCTAAATCGATTTCCATATACTATAAAACATAACCTCAATTTCAAGCTTGAAGTTTTGTGGGTTAGAGTAAAGTTTATGTTCCTCTGGGAAATTTCTTGACATTTGCCATATATAAATAATATATATAGTATCTAATTATATATCTATAGATACTGTCAATATTCTTGTATGCTAGCACCTATACTGTTGAGTCATTACACAGAGTGCCTTTCACTTTCGCTTTCTAATACTTTCCCCCGCCATTTGTATGTGACAAAGTGTTAATATTTGTATAGTGTAAATATGAACAGTGGACTTTAGTAGATTTGTTTGCTTGTGTCTTAGGTGCAAAGAAAGCAATCAACATATATATATATATATATATATATATAGCTATCTGATAAGTCTGTGATTTGTGACCTTAATTTTCAAAATTTTCCATTAGATTCCACAGCGTAAAACTCAATTTCCAAAAACGTGTTAGCTGCTCGAGGCAAAATTTTCATGTTTTCCCAACTGCAACAGATGATTTTTAAATTATTGATTTAGTAATGAAAATAGACGCCTTCAGCATTATGTTATTACTTTTTAAGCCGAAAAATATACACAAAATATATATAAAATATTTACATAAATTTAACATATCAGTTTGTATTACTGATATTCAAATTTTATACAAAAATTTTTACAGAGAAATTTCCATTTTCTTTCGCACTCAAACGAATATAATTAAAAACGAGCAACTCTTTTTAAGCTTCTTTATAAAAATATGTTGCAAATTTAAAATTATTATTTAAACAAATATATATATATATATCAATATATAACAAAGGTTTAAACTCAATCTGCTAACTGAAAGTCAAAGCCTATACAAAATGAATAGCAAAAGTAATTCAACTGAATAAAATAATACTATACTCTAATTAAAGGTAAAAAGTTTCTCTTACAAAATAAAAACAGAATATATATATATGCAGAAAAATATGTTTTAAGTGTAAATACATGTGTGTTCGTGTGTTTGCGTAACAAGTTATGCATGAACATGCATGTTATTGACTTTTGAGGCATGACAAAATTAAAATTGTTATTGCCACTAGCAAAATGGTCATATCACATACATATAAACCTATATATTTATATATATATATATATATAAACATAGTAAATGTAATTGTACTCGTAGTCTTACTGGCTACTTGCTACTTGCCACTTGGCACTTGGCACTTACCACTACACACTCCCAAACGATTCGAGTAAACGACACTTTCATATGATGCAGACAGACATCAAGTGTTGCAGTGGCAGCCTTTTAACTGCCTTTTCATCCATTGTTATCAACGATGACAGTTTGGATAGGACAACGGGCAAACACACACACACACGCACGCATATATATATATATATACACATATTCTCATACTTATAGTATGCACTTGTATTCGTATATCACAAAAGAAAATGGATATTTTCTGCCCGAAGCTTTTGTGGCAAACACAGCAAAAAAGTGCAAGAACGCAAATCTTATCGAAGTCTTTGCCACAACATCAACGACACTTCAACATTTCTGCCACAATAGAGGTTAGCACTTGTATAAGCATACTAGTGCATTATGAGTACACTGATAATTGATTCGATTCGATTTGATGCCGTTTTACCAACTGCAATTGCATCAGTCTAAATTCCTATAGGACTCAACTATTTGACCTATAACAATTATTGCGCTTATGAATCAATCAATCAATCATCTTGGGCACATTTTGATTTGGGTTTGCTTAGCACAAATGAAACACACTATATTGCATTAATGTAACATTAATTGGCATCAGTTAATATATGTGCTTTAATCAAATTGCTAAGCAATTACACTTGAGTACAGCGGCGACAGATCATACTTAGTCCGTTTATTTTCTAAATAAAATAATAATTATATTTTATTATTTTGAAATTTTATTTATAATATTGCAAACATTGTGGTTCGTCTTTAATACTGCGAAACAAAGGTATTTACTAGCTTAGCTCAACGCCTTTGGTCTTCCATTTGCATTGGAGCCTCTCGAAATTGTCATTAACAGACGAACGTAATGCAGCTGGCCGCTAGATGGTGCTCTTCGCTGGTAGTTGCTGCGGTCGCTAACACTAAATTGTAGAATAATAAGATTCTTCATTTTTTTTCCTTTTTTGAATTGAAAGTTTTCTATTGATTTAGTATGTATGTTACTGTTGTGTATGTTGCTGTTGTGTGGGCTACAGATTTTATATTGAAATATTTTTAGGGGATAAAGTGAAAACTGAATTTATACTTAAACGCCGCCGCCTCTGTTTTCCATATTATATCTTACTATACAAACAGGTTATCTCTACTCAATTATATATATATATAAGAATACTATATATACAATACTTGAGGTACCACATTCATTGGTTCAATTAAAACTAAATATAGTTATGCCCACGTAACACTTCAAGAAGAGTCGCCACTTGAAGAAAGTAAGTAGAATTTAATTTAAAACAAAGAAATGTTAGCTCTAATAATACAAATATATGCAAGTATATAATTTGTTTGTTATTGTAGACAACGGTAAAATTATCAGTGTTGTTCCACGACGCGTCGTTTTTAATTGTCGACACTACGAAGTCGACAATACGTCGTCAATGTAGAGAATGTCGACAATGTCGATATTTGTGTCGTTTACAGTGTTGTTCAGTTACGTCGTTTATAATCAGCTTCTTCTCGTAAATATTTTACACAGCTGTTTTTGTTAAACACATCACAAATTTTGGCGCGTAAGAAGTAAAACAATAAAATGAGTGGTAGTAAAAATAATAACATTATTTTTGATTTTCTTTTTGAGAACCTCGATGGACTTGGTCTAGAAGAATTGGACAGTTTCAATAACCAATCAGGCTTTTTAAAAAATTATTAGAGAAGCAAATTCAAAAATCCTTTTGATTTCTGGAGCTTGGCAAAAATCAAATACCAAAATCTTTCTAGTTTAGCGATAAAACTTTTACAGATACCAGCTTCTTCCGCTCAAATTGAACGTATGTTTTCAAGCTGGGCTCACATTCACACAAGCCCCAGAAATCGTCTCTCATTTGAAAGGTCGAAAAAACTTTTATATGTGTACTAATCTTTGAGAATGGAGGATGTCAATGAAGAGATTGATGTTGAGTCAACTTATATATAGTATATTTATAATATAATAAGATATAAATTTTATACGTTAAGTTTATTTTTAATTTGATTTTAATTTACTTAATAAAAACAAAGAAAATAATATAATCTGTATTTAATCAATTGTCGACGTGTCGACGACGTGTCGACATTCAACATTGACGACGCGTAATTAACGACATGTCGACAATTGTGTAGTCTACACGGTGTAGTCTATGCGGCACATCACTGAAAATTATGTTCAAGGCTCAAATTGTATATTAAATCAAATATAAATAGTATTTCTTATGAGAGAAAGGTAGCTAAGTTTCTGATGGTGTCCCTTATCAGCTGCACTAACTAATTCATATATAAAATATCTGTAATCGCTATGCACATGTATGTGTCAGTGTGTGTATAAAGCATATTAACTATAATACACGAAAGATATACAGCTTGGATTGTGTATATTATACGATTTAAGTAAATATACTAATAGTAGTAGTATTTGGTATGTTGCACTGAAAATGTTAGTTAACTGTTACCAACTTGCATATTGCATATTAAGGTTGCAAATATCTTGGGTTTGGTATATTGGCATTGGCAGCATTCTTATCTAACCGATATTGCATTAAATAGTTAAATTAAAATGCATAATTTAAGTGGGTGAGGGCTGCTAACCGCATTCACACTTGCTATGCCAGTTCACAGTCCCTTCTTCAAAGTATGTGTGTGTGTGTGTGTGTGTGTGTGTGTGCTGGTATATTTCTCATGATTAAAATTGCATGTGAGGCAAGTGGTTGGCTGCCTCAGTTGGGTGGAACTGGGTGGATTCGGTTGTTGTTGTTGCAATAGTTACAATGGTTGTGATAGCTGTTGCAGCTATAGTATATAATGCGCAACAATTGCACAAGACCTTTATCCTCTATGCTCTATACGTTTTATTTGGCCTCCTGCTACACCATTCTCTTGTCATTTAATACCCGAACTAAGCGGTTTGTAATTTGCCATTGCCTGCTTTTAGGCATTCAAGCAAATTGTAATACAATTAGCGTCATTTGCATGGTATGTTACATGGTTGCATGCTTATGCGTTTGTATGTGTGTGTGTGTGTGTGTGTGTATCAGTGAAATCATTTATTCTTGTACTATGTATGTGTGTATGTATGTGTAAAAGCAGCTTAACACACACACCTTGCGGCAATAGAAGTATTTCTGTTCCAGTTGCCCCACAACATCCCAAAACCACCTCCCCCCCCCGCCGCACACTCGTACATTATGCGATTTATGAGCACTTGATTTTCAATCAGCTGTCGGCTTATTAAATAATTATGTGCTGGGCACTCAAATTGCTCAAAAGCTTCACGTAAGTATCCAAAATGTTACACATGGCCACTTCCCACAGATTCCTACTGTCAGTGGCAGTAATTTAGCTCCATTTGAGTTGTAGAATTTATCAAAGAAGAAAAAAAAAATGATTGTTATAAAAATAAACAAGAAATTAAAAAGATAATGTTTACCGATTATAGTCCGAAAATATTTTTAAATTTAATATAAATAAAATTAATTCATAAAATCAAGTCATAAAATTTGAATTTCAATAAAATTTAAAGCTTAAGTTAATTTAAATTGCGCAAGACGTTAATTAAATTTTTAATTAATCTGTCCCTATATCCTTCTGCTGTGCAGTTACCGAGGATCGTCCAGTCTTGAAACGAGATTTACCATCAAGCGATGCCTTGCCAACAACAGAGCACTTAATTAGACCTTTTGGACGTGGCATGGCAGCTCTTAGATGAGAGCGCTCTGTGTTTGGCTTTGGTTCATCGTCCAATAGACTTAGTTCGCTACTCATGGCGGGAATATTTGGTTTAGCAGCTGGCTTCTCAAAAATGATAACTTCTATGGGTAAGCCAACTTTTTGAGCTGGTTTCTTGAGGGTAAACATCGGTTTGTTTTCACATAGAAATTGTGCTACTTCGGATTCGCGCAGTACCAAAAAGTTATCATCATACGGCATAAATTCACTGGGATTCTGGCTCAAATTGAGATCACGTATAGAGCGTGTAACACTGGTTGAACATTTATAGCTGCGATCATGAACGGTTAATGTATAATATAATTTGCATGAGGTACGAGGGGCGACCATCCAGAGTACATATATTCCAACCTTACAGCCATTAATGTTGCTCAGTTCTTGCTCAAGTTGTTTATCCTTTAAATAGGCATACCAGGTAGTACGACATATCATCAACATAACGGGCAGATATTGTTCATATTTATAAACACTATTAACCAGCCCGCCATTGGGTAAAGATAGATGTGTGCGTCCCGGTTGAGTTTTCGGATCATTCTTCACTCCTCCATACATGAATGAGGCGATACAGTAATTTTGAAAGATGTCGTATGACGATGGTATAAAGTTTAAGTTTTTTGGTACAGAAGTATAAATTTCAAAATCGTGACCGACTGTGTGTTCAAATGCCACATGCCTCATAAAATTCGATGGAAATATAACCTCATTGCAATTACCCACTGGACATTTAGTTGGTCCTCGGCATATTTGACGTAAGATATCCATGCGATCCATTTCGTTTAATTCATCGTCAGATTTCTGCACATAATCGCCCATTTTATATAATTTATATCTTTATATATGGAAAACAACCTTAATAATTTTTATTAAATTTTTTTCCAGCTTTTTTTTATATAAAAATATTAAACTATATATATGTAAGCAAAAACTGACTGATACTCTCTGCCAATGTTTTTAGACTATGCTTATTTTTGAAAATTTCAGAAATACAATATTTCAACAAAGCCTACTATGTACTAAAACTAAACCTAAAATTATTCCAATAAATAAATTAATTATGCTTGAAGCAGTTAACTCTATGCTAAGTTAGTTAAATAATATCATAAACAAATTAAAGCTTTATTCGTGATCAGAAGCTCGACAGCTACTTTTAAATGGTTCAAGCATCGAATAAAATTCGCTGTGGAATTCTAACATGTTAAATAAGTGCAGTGCAGCGAAAATTAATTTGACTGAAAAGTGCAAAATGGAACTAGAACTAGTCTCGTTTAACACGATCGATTTCGCCTTGTAATGAGGCAAAATCGCTCAAGCAGCGAATATTTGGCATATGAACACATACAAAGCATTGTGCATTGTATGTAATAGTATAAGTGAACGGATTTTTGTAGTTTCTGTAGCTGCTTCCCGCTCGCACTGTCTGCATGTATAAGCATTTTAAGTTGTCTTTCTCTTTTGTGCGCTCTATCGACTACCTGCGTATGGAGCACGCATTGAAGTATATGAATTTAGTTACTAATAAAGCTCTTAATAATATGCAAAAATAAATAAATTTTTAGCTTTTTGTAAACACAATTACTTAAGCTATGGGAAATGCATGTTTGTTTTTATATACAAGTATAAAATTTTTAAATTTTATGCAAACAGCAATAATATTTAAAAGTATTTTCAATTTTGAAAAATCTGTAAGTCTCTTTACGCTTCTTTGATTTGTGTTTAATGACTTCAAAGAGCATGGCAAAAATATATCAAATGTTGTTTAGATTTCATGCAATCAATTGAATTTTCTTTTAATATCCCACTTTACTGCAAATCGATAATAAACATGAGAAAAAGGCAATTTACAAAAATAAAATTTTACTTTTAATTTGATTTTTTGATATATGAAAATTGTGAAAATTTCTTTAATCTTTTTGAGAATATTTGTTTGTTAACGGTAAATTATAGCCTTAGTTGGTATATGGAATATTTATTCATTTTAAATATAAAGTCTAAATTGTAACATAATAAATAGTCGTGTTTAACCTCAAACATTCATTAAAACGACTTAAACAAATTGTTTATGAAGGCAATAAGCAAACAGAAAAATGTATAAATGTATAAATGAATAAATGAAATGAAAGCAATTTTATGGTTTTTCCTACAACAGATGCAACCAAATGCCTGCCTCTGCTCTTCAACTGTAAAAACGTTAATCCTCTGCAGCATATGCATCGAGGGACACAGCTGCTTTGAGGCATTTCTAAAGCGACCAAATTGCAGTTTGCTTTCAACGAGGCCTGTCACAAATTGCAATGCGGTATAACAACTGCCGAGTGCTCCTAAGTTGTTTGTTTGTGTGTGTCTCTGTGTGTGAGTGTGTCTGTGCATGTGTATGCGTGTGTTTGTATGTATGTTTGCGTATGTTATATACTATGTGTACATGTGTGCATGTTCAAGTGTATGGGGAAATAAAACAAAAACCGGAATTAGTCGACGAAAGGCCAAAAGCAAAGTGCTAAAATACTTACGTTCTTTTTTCTTTTTCCTTTTTCCTTTTTCTTTTTTTTAACTTTTACCAAATTCTCCACAAAAAGCCGCAAAATTTCAAATGGCCAAGACTGTGCACCAGCTGCTACTGTTTATGCTGTTGGCTAATCGTGTTTTTGACTCTTTCGAAAGACACATTGTAGCTTCTGCAGGCTTAAAGTACACAAAAGAAAGTATATAAGTTGTATATATATATATAATATATATATATTATGTATTTATCCAAGGCTAACACACAACAGTTGCCCATAATTATATATATCTGTTGCACATGTGTTTTCTTCTCTTACATTTAAAATTGCCATAGGTTTAACTTTACTCTAATTTATTAATATAATATTCTCTTATGTGAGAACAACTTAAAGCTGGAGCCCCATAGAAAGCGCTCTATGAGTAGACTTAAGAGTGGCAGTCGAGAGCTTTTACTTCTAATAGATCTGTCGCGTGACTACTGGCAATCATTTTTCCGCATTTTCCGATTTTCTAATCTAAATATAAATAAATATTTTAATTATTATCTTAATGATAAGTATTATGTAATTCAAATCAAATTATTGAAAATTTTAAAATTTTGCTCACTATTTTAGGACGATTTTTTAGTCTTGCAATTTGTTTATTAATAATAATAATATAGGAAATTAATATATGCGATTTTAGTTTCTAGCAGTATTCCAATTTAATGCAGACTTTGCAGTTAAATTTGATCAATATAATCAAACACATTGGAATATTGATGCTAATTTATATACATATAAAGCAAGACCTACTTTTATTTTATATATATTGACTATTATATATGGTTTTAAGGAATACAAATTTGTATTTATTTCAGTTAATAACTTTTTATATATAATTTTACAACTTAATATATATAATGCTGATAACCATATTATATGGTTTATTATTGTTATATAGCCTTAATTAAATCTAGTTGCTAAGTCCTTAATTTAAGCGTCATTTTCAATGCATTTCACGTGAGATTCCCTAATATTTTCCATATAAAATATAATTAAAATTATAATAATGATTTAAATACTGATCAGTTAATAATTTTTACTTTATTCTAAGTTTATTCCACATAGAAATAAAATAAC
The DNA here is from genome assembly GCA_037044455.1 of Zygothrica quintamaculata. NCBI lineage: Eukaryota > Metazoa > Arthropoda > Insecta > Diptera > Drosophilidae > Zygothrica > Zygothrica quintamaculata. Next base: position 55,296 of record JBAMBS010000926.1, on the reverse strand, counting down.
TTTTCCCAAGAAAATCAAACACCGTTACAGAATTATATATATATAATATATAACGAATTTTGTTTATTTATTCTTAACATAATTTAAATTAATAGATTGTTGCATACCAATAATAATTGTAATATTACTCAAACATTGTCTAACTTAATTATACTTTAGAATAAAGTGAATATATAGAAGATATAGATAGAATATATAGTATATATAGAAGATGTCCTTGCACAGTTTCCAATCTCTTTAATAGTTGCAAACTCGTATAACAGTTTAGAGATATCAACAGCTGGTCAAAACTATAAATAATTCATATGTTCCGAGCATAATATCAATCTATGCATATCAATAAACTATAGCTATTATAGTTATTTTTATTGCACAGGTAGTCGCATATTGCTGCCACAAGCCAGCCCCAATTGTGGCAAGCAGCAAATAGCAAATGGCAAGCGGCAAGCGGCAAGCGGCAAACTATCGTAAACTTTCCACTTGCGTTTATGCAAATGGGAATAAACTAATTTTAGGTTGAATGACAGCCGCAAATTAATTCAAATTGAGTGATCACCACAAGGCAAACAACTGCAACAATAAGGACGATGACCGCGTGCAACATTGCTGTATGCAATGCAACTCCCAGAGATACAGAGACTAACTAAACTGAGAGTATGAAGTAGAGTAAGTGATGGTACTAGTGAGAAGAGGTTAAATCTATAAGGGGAAGCTACTAATACATATATGGCACAATATACATGCCATAATATATGCCATAATATATGCAACCTTATTACACAGTCAGTGTTGCAGTTGCAGAGGCACTCGTATGGAATCGCATGCACATGAACTGTATATCAGTTCTGGTCATGACCAGGCCTACAAATATGGATATGAATGTAGATGTAGATGTAGATGATGATGTGTAGTGTATAATTGGTAGTATATAACAGCTTGTGGTTGGGTCAGCTGGTGCGAGTTTACCGGGTCAGTTGGGTTCAACTTTGATTGTGTCGCAATTTTAAATTTCTATTGCATGTTGCCAGCAAAATTAATGTCTCAAATAAATGTTAACTTTAAGTTTAAGTTAAAAGTTTAATACTCCGATATATATTGTTATATATTTATTTTATTTTTTATCAAAGTTTGTTTGCTCTGGCAATGCTTTGATTTCAGTCAAAGTATCAAGTACTCAATATGTCAATAGAAGTCAAGTGTTGAAATTCTACTGAAGTTTTGTTGATTTTACTTCGGTTGGGCATTGATACAAGTGTGAGTACAGTATGTGGCAGAGTATAGAAATATCTTAAATCTAACATATAGCATCTTACAGGTAACCATTTGTCAAATGCAATTGCTTCTCTGCATTCTGGTATGATGCTGCCATCTTTGTCTGTTGGTCTGTTGGCCTGTCTGTAACTGGTCTGCCAGTTTTGTGTCACGCACAACTCCAAGTCAATTTCTGTTTCACTTTAGTTATGTGTCACGGGCAACAGGCCGATAATCAGTCAAACTGTTCAGGTCTGCTATCACTCTCTCTTTCTCTCTCTCTCTCTCACTCTGTCTCTCTCAAGTGACATTAGATGTATGGCTTGGTATGAGTATTGTGTAGTAGTCTTGCCCATGACACGCGACCAGCTCAGTCGCAATTTTTTGTTTGATTTATTTACCTGGCACCCTGATAACTGTTACTTGTCATCTGTGGCGACATCGAGCTGGTATGCGCAGACTTTGACCAGCTAGAAACTGTCAGACGTCATCATCATAATCATGATGTTGGTAAAGATGATGATCATGTTCTGTATGTGTTGGGATTTAGTTAACAGCAGTTGTGGCCAGAAGGCTTTTCGCAGTTAGAATTCAAGCTGGGCAAACGCCACGCATGCCAAATATCTAAACGTCATGGTTGACCAACTCTCTGATTGACTGAGTGACTCACAGTATGACAGACTGTATGACTGACAGATGGACTGACCGAATACCTGACTCGTGCAGCACTCTGTGAGTGATTTTCCCCTCTTTTTTTGGGTTTTTTTTTCTTATACTTCTCTGTCTTGCTTATCAACTGGCACCCATTTGAGTGTGTGTGTGTGTGTGTGTGTGTTTTGTATGTGGTTTCTCCTCTCTCCATGCTATGCGTATAGAAGTCTACTTTATTTGATATGCTGTTTGACATTGCGCGCAAATTCAATTTGTCCTCTGGCCACACTGGACGCATATGTTTGTTCATTTAGGACAACATGCTTCAATCCTAGCAGACTTTACTTCATCCACTATTTGGTCCATGTCCATGTCCATGTGCAAAAAAAAGCTACAAATTTTAGTTATCATTTTGCGATTTAACGATCTCTTTAGGCTCTACTTAAGTTAAGCTTAAATCAACTTAAGTTAACTATATAAAATAGTACTTAAATTGTAGCATAAGAAGTGCTTGTAATATGTTTATGTAAATTTATGTTAAGTTTTTCTATATTGCTTTTGTTTGAAATAAATTTCAAAGCTTGTTGCCTGCATAATTTGATAACAAAATTAAGTATACGCCATGTGTCGCCGCTTGGCCAATATCAAAATCTGTAGGCAGTCATACAATTTGCATGCCAGTTAAATGACAGCCACTGGCCACTGTTTTTCTCTAAGTCTCTCCCTCCCATTCACTTTCTCTCTCTCTCTGTCTCTCCTTTACACTGATTGCAGTTACAAATTGCAAAGTTATTAAGTTTATTAAAAACAACAGCAGCTACAAAGACATCATTGCAAAAAGTGGAAAGCCAGCGTAAATTTCAATTTGTTGTGCGCTTAACTTTTGCTTTTTGCTTTTTGCTTTTTGCCACTGCAACATCAGCAGCAGCAGCAATGGCAGCAGCAATAGCAGCAACAGCAGCTAGTTCTATTGCAATTCTGCATAATTTACTTGAAGCATTTTGCAAACAATGCAAACAGCATTCGAAACTTCAGCCCTTTCCCCTTCCCTTTCTTTTCCATATATTTCTATTTATGAAAACCCTTTCTTAAAAATCCTCTTCCTGTAGTTTTGTCCAGTTAGCAGTTTCAACTCACTGTCCAAGCAGCAGCAGCAGCAGCAGTGGCAGCAGCAGTGGCAGCAGCAAACGGCAGCAAGTTGAAAGTTTTTCGCAGATGCTCGTTAATGTTTTGGCCAGTTTTTAGTTGCCAAGTCGCCCGTTGCTGTTGGCTTGTGTTATTCATTATCAAAACAGGAGGGCAGCATCCTTTTAGCCAGTCCTTACTGTATACTGTACAGTACAGCTACACTGCTCATTGTCACTGTCGACTCTTGAAGCCGCCTCTTTGTCTCGTTATGAGTTTTTTGGCCATTGTTGCAAGCATTAGCTATAGGTTGTCTGCATTTTATTTTACTCTATTTGTTTTTCTTATTTTGCTTGCTTTCATTTTCGTTTTCATTTTGATTTTCATTTTTTTTCTAGCTCTGCTTCTTTTCTAGCTTTTCTTCTCGGCTACTTGACTATTTTTTGGCAGCATTTTCCCCCGCCTCCATTATTCGCATTTAAATGTTGAATTGCCTTCAACATTTTGTTGATGGGGCAGCCAACAGACAAACTTTTCTGTTGTTTCTCTTAAATTATTTTTAATGACTGCCATAATGTAATTTTCTCTCTTATTTTCTTGTTTCATTTTGTTTCCTCATCTTTCTCTTCCACTATGTATATACAAGTAATTATGCGAAATCGTTGCTACTGAATTCAATTGCTCATTTTCATGCTAATATTTTCACTTCATTTTCCAAGCAAAACGAAACATATTTGATGTTTATCTCAATGTTCTCTTATGATTTCTATTTATAATTTTTCATGTAGTTATTTGTTGATTTGTAAGCCTTAGAAAGTTGGTCTAGAACTTTATTTTTAATTTGCAACAACTCAAAAGTGCAGCTGCAACCTAAGTTTGTTTGTGCTCTGGCTACAGTTTTAGCCCTATGATTTTACCGTATGAAAGGTGGCTAGGTACAGTTATATAACATCCTGCATCCATTACATTAGTCAACGTTATATATATATATATATATATATATCCATATATCTATATATATATATATGTTTTGAGTAGATTACACGCATAGAATAAGATTTGGATTTGTATAAGTTGAACACAAACAGATAGACAGACAGATTAAGAGAGAGAGATGGAGAGAAGGAAAGACAGATAAAAGAAAAAGGCGCAAGTAGAAATTGGAGAAGGAAAATCTGCATAGTTGTAGGTAACAATAAGTAACTGCCATGAAAACTTTTTGCATATTTTCTTACAATATAGATATATATACTATATATATATATATATATATATATATATGTACCGTTATATGTATAAAATGTAGAACAAGCACAAGAAAAGTAAAAATAATGCCTTGAGCACAAATGAGCTGCCTGCAAATTAAGTGCAGCTGCCAGTTTCACTTTGGACTGGGCTTTTGGTTAACGTTTAACTTTAAGAAAACTTTACTTTAACTGCGCTTTAAGTGCTGCATTAAGTTCTGCATTAAAAGTCGGGGGATGCATAAATCCTTGAATGGCGGCACAGTTCCTTATGGCAGAACTTAATCAAGCCTGCCAGCCAGTACTACTACTTAATCACCAATGGATGCCGCAACAGTTGCCATTACCATTACCATTGCTGTAGCAGTTGCTGCAGCAGTTGTTGCTTCTGTTTCTGTTACAGTTGAAGTTGCAGTTGTAGTTGCATTAACATGTTTTACCAGCCAACAACCAACAGCTGGCCAGCTGAGCCCAAGAATTATTACCTTTGAGCCATCAGCTGTTGCGCCTGGCAACAGTTCGAAAATGTTTTAAATTCTTGCATGTAAATGTGTTGGCATGCAATAATGTCTGTCAGAGCATAGTATATCTATTAAAATTGAAATATATATATAATTATATAAATAATGCATATATAAATCAAACTCTATTAAGTTGAACTAAGCTAAAGACTTAAGGAAGCTAGCAGAGAATAAATATTAATAATACTAAATAGATATGAGCATATCAAATTCATTTACATTCAAATGAATTGAGAACTGCAATAAAAACTATTAAATAATATTTTTATTATAGTAAAAATGCTTTCAAAGTTTTATAAATAAAATATATAGAAATAATATTGAATAACTAATAACAATTGGAAACCTTTAAGTTCAATAAATGACATTTAATTGCACTTAGTTTACACCTGCTGACAAATGCATTTAGTAAAATGCAATTTAACACTTAAATTATGCCAATTTTATTGTTGTTGTTGTTGTTGGTCTGCTTCAACATAAATTTTAGTTGAAATGTGAAAATTTTTGCACAGATTTGCGGAAAGTTAAAATGGCAGTTGAATTTTGTTTACTGATATGCTTGTGGGCCATATAATGGCTTAAGGCACTGTAAACTTATATATTTATTTATTTATTTACCAACTTTACATACAAAGTTATTTTGCACATACATTTACACATACATTTACACATACATTTACATATAAATTTGCATTTACATTTACATTTGCATTTGCATAGTTGCATTTTAATTGAAAACCCACAAAATTTACAACACCTTGTAAATGATTTGAAGTGCATTTGTGCGTTTGTTTTTTGGCTGATGCATATACACCTATACGGATATATATATATATATATATATATATATTTGTATTGATATATAGATATATAGACATATATATATAATTAGCACAGGTGTTTATTTTCGGAAATTCAATTGAGTAAAATGATTCCAGCAGGTTAACAGTTGGAAAGTAATCCACATAAAACAGCTTTAATCTGTGTACAAGTTGAAGCTAGTTTTATTTGTATTGCCTGTTAAAGTCATCAGAAATTCTTTATATATGTTTATATTAGATAGTTTAAAGCACAGTAAAAAATATTAATGAATATGTTTAAATATTATTTATTAATATATTAAAAATAAAAATATATATAATTTATTTTTAAAGTCAAAATAAAATTGGAAAATTAAATTTATTTTTCTTTACAAAATATTTCAATTAAATTTATATCTATTTTTTTTATTAATTTATTATGAAAGGAGCTTATAAGTAAACTTATAAACTACAAAGAAATTTATATCTTATTGTTATTTATTATAAATTTATATATATTTATATATATATATATATATATATTTATTAATTTAATTATTAATTTATATATTTATTTGTGTATTCATTTATTATTTATTTATTAATTATTATCATTAATTATCAATTTATTGTTTTCTTAGTTATTTATTTTATTTATTCATTTATTTTACTATTTAATTATTTATTTGTTTTTCTAAAATATTTTATTTGAATTTATAACATTTTGTTTTTTATTTAATAAATTATTCATTGCTTTTTCATTTATGTATTTATTTATTAATTTAATTAATAATGTTACTATATTACAATTTATAAATTTATTTATTTACTTACATTTTTAAAGTATAGAATCCGAAACGTAAAGTTGAAGCGTATATTATATATAAACAAATAAAATTCATATAAAATAATAAATTTATCTTTAAATTTCGAAGCAATTAAAAATTTATTATTTTAATCCTCGCAGCATTGGAAAAATCCTAGACGGAAGCAAGCATATCGTTGACTTTAGTATAGGTGCTAGAATTAGTTAATTTTCACTTGGGCAAGTGGAATAATATTTAATATTGCCATTTAATACATAATTAGTATGTCGTTTGGCCTTTAGTTCTTTGGAAAATGGATACTTGCAAAAGGACTACGTTCATTGTAAATACTCAAAATGCATTTTAAGTAGAAAAGAAAATCAACAACAAAAAAACTTTTAAAAGTTTACAGTTGGTTCCTTATGACATCATGACCCTATATGTTAACACTCTCTGTGTTTGTGTGTGTGAAATGTGTGCTTATTGTGCGAGGTCAAACATGTTTAACCTTCTTTGTTTATTATAAAATTTATATGAAATTGCAGAGCATTTGCCAATGCAATGCATAAAATATCTTTTTGCAAAATCTGTATATCCTTTGCTTTCACTGCTTCAAGGAAAGTGTAGTAAAAGTTGGTCAGGAAATTTCATATTTTTTCCTAACACAGAAACAAAACATAAACAAATCGAATACTGTTAAAAGAAACCATTAAAAAGATAATCATGTTAACTAATTGTAGCACCTATACTAAAGTCAACGATATGCTTGCTTCCGTCTAGGATTTTTCCAATGCTGCGAGGATTAAAATAATAAATTTTTAATTGCTTCGAAATTTAAAGATAAATTTATTATTTTATATGAATTTTATTTGTTTATATATAATATACGCTTCAACTTTACGTTTCGGATTCTATACTTTAAAAATGTAAGTAAATAAATAAATTTATAAATTGTAATATAGTAACATTATTAATTAAATTAATAAATAAATACATAAATGAAAAAGCAATGAATAATTTATTAAATAAAAAACAAAATGTTATAAATTCAAATAAAATATTTTAGAAAAACAAATAAATAATTAAATAGTAAAATAAATGAATAAATAAAATAAATAACTAAGAAAACAATAAATTGATAATTAATGATAATAATTAATAAATAAATAATAAATGAATACACAAATAAATATATAAATTAATAATTAAATTAATAAATATATATATATATATATATATATAAATATATATAAATATATAATAAATAACAATAAGATATAAATTTCTTTGGAGTTTATAAGTTTACTTCTAAGCTCCTTTCATAATAAATTAATAAAAAAATAGATATAAATTTAATTGAAATATTTTGTAAAGAAAAATAAATTTAATTTTCCAATTTTATTTTGACTTTAAAAATAAATTATATATATTTTTATTTTTAATATATTAATAAATAATATTTAAAAATATTCATTAATATTTTTTACTGTGCTTTAAACTATATAATATAAACATATATAAAGAATTTCTGAAGACTTTAACAGGCAATACAAATAAAACTAGCTTCAACTTGTACACAGATTAAAGCTGTTTTATGTGGATTACTTTCCAACTGTTAACCTGCTCAATAACGGAAGGTTTGTAATTAATCTTAAGGGCTTATAACCAAAATGAAAATGCAAAATGGATATGCTAAAATGTAAAATGTAAAGTAAATGCAATATACCTAATTCAAGAGCAAATACAAAAGCTTTCCAGTTAATGCCATTACGGAAGAACCAGATGTTTTACTCATAGCAAAATAGTTTTCACTTTAAAGTAAAAAACTTTTGAATACAACCATGAAACATTCATTTAAATCCCTGACAAACGTAATTTATTTAATTATTACTTAAGCCACAGAACAGCTGACAAAATGTCTTGTCGGGAATCATTTTACTCAATTGAATTTCCGAAAATAAACACCTGTGCTAATTATATATATATGTCTATATATCTATATATCAATACAAATATATATATATATATATATATATATCCGTATAGGTGTATATGCATCAGCCAAAAAACAAACGCACAAATGCACTTCAAATCATTTACAAGGTGTTGTAAATTTTGTGGGTTTTCAATTAAAATGCAACTATGCAAATGCAAATGTAAATGTAAATGCAAATTTATATGTAAATGTATGTGTAAATGTATGTGTAAATGTATGTGCAAAATAACTTTGTATGTAAAGTTGGTAAATAAATAAATAAATATATAAGTTTACAGTGCCTTAAGCCATTATATGGCCCACAAGCATATCAGTAAACAAAATTCAACTGCCATTTTAACTTTCCGCAAATCTGTGCAAAAATTTTCACATTTCAACTAAAATTTATGTTGAAGCAGACCAACAACAACAACAACAATAAAATTGGCATAATTTAAGTGTTAAATTGCATTTTACTAAATGCATTTGTCAGCAGGTGTAAACTAAGTGCAATTAAATGTCATTTATTGAACTTAAAGGTTTCCAATTGTTATTAGTTATTCAATATTATTTCTATATATTTTATTTATAAAACTTTGAAAGCATTTTTACTATAATAAAAATATTATTTAATAGTTTTTATTGCAGTTCTCAATTCATTTGAATGTAAATGAATTTGATATGCTCATATCTATTTAGTATTATTAATATTTATTCTCTGCTAGCTTCCTTAAGTCTTTAGCTTAGTTCAACTTAATAGAGTTTGATTTATATATGCATTATTTATATAATTATATATATATTTCAATTTTAATAGATATACTATGCTCTGACAGACATTATTGCATGCCAACACATTTACATGCAAGAATTTAAAACATTTTCGAACTGTTGCCAGGCGCAACAGCTGATGGCTCAAAGGTAATAATTCTTGGGCTCAGCTGGCCAGCTGTTGGTTGTTGGCTGGTAAAACATGTTAATGCAACTACAACTGCAACTTCAACTGTAACAGAAACAGAAGCAACAACTGCTGCAGCAACTGCTACAGCAATGGTAATGGTAATGGCAACTGTTGCGGCATCCATTGGTGATTAAGTAGTAGTACTGGCTGGCAGGCTTGATTAAGTTCTGCCATAAGGAACTGTGCCGCCATTCAAGGATTTATGCATCCCCCGACTTTTAATGCAGAACTTAATGCAGCACTTAAAGCGCAGTTAAAGTAAAGTTTTCTTAAAGTTAAACGTTAACCAAAAGCCCAGTCCAAAGTGAAACTGGCAGCTGCACTTAATTTGCAGGCAGCTCATTTGTGCTCAAGGCATTATTTTTACTTTTCTTGTGCTTGTTCTACATTTTATACATATAACGGTACATATATATATATATATATATATATATATGTATATATATTTATATTGTAAGAAAATATGCAAAAAGTTTTCATGGCAGTTACTTATTGTTACCTACAACTATGCAGATTTTCCTTCTCCAATTTCTACTTGCGCCTTTTTCTTTTATCTGTCTTTCCTTCTCTCCATCTCTCTCTCTTAATCTGTCTGTCTATCTGTTTGTGTTCAACTTATACAAATCCAAATCTTATTCTATGCGTGTAATCTACTCAAAACATATATATATATATAGATATATGGATATATATATATATATATATAACGTTGACTAATGTAATGGATGCAGGATGTTATATAACTGTACCTAGCCACCTTTCATACGGTAAAATCATAGGGCTAAAACTGTAGCCAGAGCACAAACAAACTTAGGTTGCAGCTGCACTTTTGAGTTGTTGCAAATTAAAAATAAAGTTCTAGACCAACTTTCTAAGGCTTACAAATCAACAAATAACTACATGAAAAATTATAAATAGAAATCATAAGAGAACATTGAGATAAACATCAAATATGTTTCGTTTTGCTTGGAAAATGAAGTGAAAATATTAGCATGAAAATGAGCAATTGAATTCAGTAGCAACGATTTCGCATAATTACTTGTATATACATAGTGGAAGAGAAAGATGAGGAAACAAAATGAAACAAGAAAATAAGAGAGAAAATTACATTATGGCAGTCATTAAAAATAATTTAAGAGAAACAACAGAAAAGTTTGTCTGTTGGCTGCCCCATCAACAAAATGTTGAAGGCAATTCAACATTTAAATGCGAATAATGGAGGCGGGGGAAAATGCTGCCAAAAAATAGTCAAGTAGCCGAGAAGAAAAGCTAGAAAAGAAGCAGAGCTAGAAAAAAAATGAAAATCAAAATGAAAACGAAAATGAAAGCAAGCAAAATAAGAAAAACAAATAGAGTAAAATAAAATGCAGACAACCTATAGCTAATGCTTGCAACAATGGCCAAAAAACTCATAACGAGACAAAGAGGCGGCTTCAAGAGTCGACAGTGACAATGAGCAGTGTAGCTGTACTGTACAGTATACAGTAAGGACTGGCTAAAAGGATGCTGCCCTCCTGTTTTGATAATGAATAACACAACCCAACAGCAACGGGCGACTTGGCAACTAAAAACTGGCCAAAACATTAACGAGCATCTGCGAAAAACTTTCAACTTGCTGCCGTTTGCTGCTGCCACTGCTGCTGCCACTGCTGCTGCTGCTGCTGCTTGGACAGTGAGTTGAAACTGCTAACTGGACAAAACTACAGGAAGAGGATTTTTAAGAAAGGGTTTTCATAAATAGAAATATATGGAAAAGAAAGGGAAGGGGAAAGGGCTGAAGTTTCGAATGCTGTTTGCATTGTTTGCAAAATGCTTCAAGTAAATTATGCAGAATTGCAATAGAACTAGCTGCTGTTGCTGCTATTGCTGCTGCCATTGCTGCTGCTGCTGATGTTGCAGTGGCAAAAAGCAAAAAGCAAAAAGCAAAAGTTAAGCGCACAACAAATTGAAATTTACGCTGGCTTTCCACTTTTTGCAATGATGTCTTTGTAGCTGCTGTTGTTTTTAATAAACTTAATAACTTTGCAATTTGTAACTGCAATCAGTGTAAAGGAGAGACAGAGAGAGAGAGAAAGTGAATGGGAGGGAGAGACTTAGAGAAAAACAGTGGCCAGTGGCTGTCATTTAACTGGCATGCAAATTGTATGACTGCCTACAGATTTTGATATTGGCCAAGCGGCGACACATGGCGTATACTTAATTTTGTTATCAAATTATGCAGGCAACAAGCTTTGAAATTTATTTCAAACAAAAGCAATATAGAAAAACTTAACATAAATTTACATAAACATATTACAAGCACTTCTTATGCTACAATTTAAGTACTATTTTATATAGTTAACTTAAGTTGATTTAAGCTTAACTTAAGTAGAGCCTAAAGAGATCGTTAAATCGCAAAATGATAACTAAAATTTGTAGCTTTTTTTTGCACATGGACATGGACATGGACCAAATAGTGGATGAAGTAAAGTCTGCTAGGATTGAAGCATGTTGTCCTAAATGAACAAACATATGCGTCCAGTGTGGCCAGAGGACAAATTGAATTTGCGCGCAATGTCAAACAGCATATCAAATAAAGTAGACTTCTATACGCATAGCATGGAGAGAGGAGAAACCACATACAAAACACACACACACACACACACACACTCAAATGGGTGCCAGTTGATAAGCAAGACAGAGAAGTATAAGAAAAAAAAACCCAAAAAAAGAGGGGAAAATCACTCACAGAGTGCTGCACGAGTCAGGTATTCGGTCAGTCCATCTGTCAGTCATACAGTCTGTCATACTGTGAGTCACTCAGTCAATCAGAGAGTTGGTCAACCATGACGTTTAGATATTTGGCATGCGTGGCGTTTGCCCAGCTTGAATTCTAACTGCGAAAAGCCTTCTGGCCACAACTGCTGTTAACTAAATCCCAACACATACAGAACATGATCATCATCTTTACCAACATCATGATTATGATGATGACGTCTGACAGTTTCTAGCTGGTCAAAGTCTGCGCATACCAGCTCGATGTCGCCACAGATGACAAGTAACAGTTATCAGGGTGCCAGGTAAATAAATCAAACAAAAAATTGCGACTGAGCTGGTCGCGTGTCATGGGCAAGACTACTACACAATACTCATACCAAGCCATACATCTAATGTCACTTGAGAGAGACAGAGAGCGAGAGAGAAAGAGAGAGTGATAGCAGACCTGAACAGTTTGACTGATTATCGGCCAGTTGCCCGTGACACATAACTAAAGTGAAACAGAAATTGACTTGGAGTTGTGCGTGACACAAAACTGGCAGACCAGTTACAGACAGGCCAACAGACCAACAGACAAAGATGGCAGCATCATACCAGAATGCAGAGAAGCAATTGCATTTGACAAATGGTTACCTGTAAGATGCTATATGTTAGATTTAAGATATTTCTATACTCTGCCACATACTGTACTCACAGTTGTATCAATGCCCAACCGAAGTAAAATCAACAAAACTTCAGTAGAATTTCAACACTTGACTTCTATTGACATATTGAGTACTTGATACTTTGACTGAAATCAAAGTATTGCCAGAGCAAACAAACTTTGATAAAAAATAAAGTAAATACATAACAATATATATCGGAGTCTTAAACTTTTAACTTAAACTTAAAGTTAACATTTATTTGAGACATTAATTTTGCTGGCAACATGCAATAGAAATTTAAAATTGCGACACAATCAAAGTTGACCCCAACTTACCCGGTAAACTCGCACCAGCTGACCCAACCACAAGCTGTTATATACTACCAATTATACACTACACATCATCATCATCATCTACATCTACATTCATATCCATATTTGTAGGCCTGGTCATGACCAGAACTGATATACAGTTCATGTGCATGCGATTCCATACGAGTGCCTCTGCAACTGCAACACTGACTGTGTAATAAGGTTGCATATATTATGGCATATATTATGGCATGTATATTGTGCCATATATGTATTAGTAGCTTCCCCTTATAGATTTAACCTCTTCTCACTAGTACCATCACTTGCTCTACTTCATACTCTCAGTTTAGTTAGTCTCTGTATCTCTGGGAGTTGCATTGCATACAGCAATGTTGCACGCGGTCATCGTCCTTATTGTTGCAGTTGTTTGCCTTGTGGTGATCACTCAATTTGAATTAATTTGCGGCTGTCATTCAACCTAAAATTAGTTTATTCCCATTTGCATAAACGCAAGTGGAAAGTTTACGATAGTTTGCCGCTTGCCGCTTGCCGCTTGCCATTTGCTATTTGCTGCTTGCCACAATTGGGGCTGGCTTGTGGCAGCAATATGCGACTACCTGTGCAATAAAAATAACTATAATAGCTATAGTTTATTGATATGCATAGATTGATATTATGCTCGGATCATATGAATTATTTATAGTTTTGACCAGCTGTTGATATCTCTAAACTGTTATACGAGCTTCCAACTTCCAAACTGTGCAAGGACATCTTCTATATTTTCTATATATTCTATCTATATCTTCTATATATTCACTTTATTCTAAAGTATAATTAAGTTAGACAATGTTTGAGTAATATTACAATTATTATTGGTATGCAAGAATCTATTAATTTAAATTATGCTAAGAATAAATAAACAAAATTCTTTATATATTATATATATATAATTCTGTAACGGTGTTTGATATTCTTGGGAAAAGTTATTTTATTTCTATGTGGAATAAACTTAGAATAAAGTAAAAATTATTAACTGATCAGTATTTAAATCAATATTATAATTTTAATTATATTTTATATGTAATATATTAGGGAATCTCACGTGAAATGCATTGAAAGTGACGCTTAAATTAAGGACATAGCAACTAGATTTAATTAAGGCTTTATAACAATAATAAACCATATAATATGATTATCAGCATTATATATATTAAGTTGTAAAATTATATATAAAAAGTTATTAACTGAAATAAATACAAATATGTATTGCTTAAAACCATATATAATAGTCAATATATATAAAATAAAAGTAGGTCTTGCTTTATATGTATATAAATTAGCATCAATATTCCAATGTGTTTGATTATATTGATCAAATTTAACTGCAAAGTCTGCATTAAATTGGAATACTGCTAGAAACTAAAATCGCATATATTAATTTCCTATATTATTATTATTAATAAACAAATTGCAAGACTAAAAAATCGTCCTAAAATAGTGAGCAAAATTTTAAAATTTTCAATAATTTGATTTGAATTACATAATACTTATCATTAAGATAATAATTAAAATATTTATTTATATTTAGATTAGAAAATCGGAAAATGCGGAAAAATGATTGCCAGTAGTCACGCGACAGATCTATTAGAAGTAAAAGCTCTCGACTGCCACTCTTAAGTCTACTCATAGAGCGCTTTCTATGGGGCTCCAGCTTTAAGTTGTTCTCAAATAAGAGAATATTATATTAATAAATTAGAGTAAAGTTAAACCTATGGCAATTTTAAATGTAGGAGAAGAAAACACATGTGCAACAGATATATATAATTATGGGCAACTGTTGTGTGTTAGCCTTGGATAAATACATAATATATATATATTATATATATATATAAACTTATATACTTTCTTTTGTGTACTTTAAGCCTGCAGAAGCTACAATGTGTCTTTCGAAAGAGTCAAAAACACGATTAGCCAACAGCATAAACAGTAGCAGCTGGTGCACAGTCTTGGCCATTTGAAATTTTGCGGCTTTTTGTGGAGAATTTGGTAAATGTTAAAAAAAAGAAAAAGGAAAAAGGAAAAAGAAAAAAGAACGTAAGTATTTTAGCACTTTGCTTTTGGCCTTTCGTCGACTAATTCCGGTTTTTGTTTTATTTCCCCATACACTTGAACATGCACACATGTACACATAGTATATAACATACGCAAACATACATACAAACACACGCATACACATGCACAGACACACTCACACACAGAGACACACACAAACAAACAACTTAGGAGCACTCGGCAGTTGTTATACCGCATTGCAATTTGTGACAGGCCTCGTTGAAAGCAAACTGCAATTTGGTCGCTTTAGAAATGCCTCAAAGCAGCTGTGTCCCTCGATGCATATGCTGCAGAGGATTAACGTTTTTACAGTTGAAGAGCAGAGGCAGGCATTTGGTTGCATCTGTTGTAGGAAAAACCATAAAATTGCTTTCATTTCATTTATTCATTTATACATTTATACATTTTTCTGTTTGCTTATTGCCTTCATAAACAATTTGTTGAAGTCGTTTTAATGAATGTTTGAGGTTAAACACGACTATTTATTATGTTACAATTTAGACTTTATATTTAAAATGAATAAATATTCCATATACCAACTAAGGCTATAATTTACCGTTAACAAACAAATATTCTCAAAAAGATTAAAGAAAATTTCACAATTTTCATATATCAAAAAACCAAATTAAAAGTAAAATTTTATTTTTGTAAATTGCCTTTTTCTCATGTTTATTATCGATTTGCAGTAATTTGGGATATTAAAAGAAAATTCAATTGATTGCATGAAATCCAAACAACATTTGATATATTTTTGCCATGCTCTTTGAAGTCATTAAACACAAATCAAAGAAGCGTAAAGAGACTTACAGATTTTTCAAAATTGAAAATACTTTTAAATATTATTGCTGTTTGCATAAAATTTAAAAATTTTATACTTGTATATAAAAACAAACATGCATTTCCCATAGCTTAAGTAATTGTGTTTACAAAAAGCTAAAAATTTATTTATTTTTGCATATTATTAAGAGCTTTATTAGTAACTAAATTCATATACTTCAATGCGTGCTCCATACGCAGGTAGTCGATAGAGCGCACAAAAGAGAAAGACAACTTAAAATGCTTATACATGCAGACAGTGCGAGCGGGAAGCAGCTACAGAAACTACAAAAATCCGTTCACTTATACTATTACATACAATGCACAATGCTTTGTATGTGTTCATATGCCAAATATTCGCTGCTTGAGCGATTTTGCCTCATTACAAGGCGAAATCGATCGTGTTAAACGAGACTAGTTCTAGTTCCATTTTGCACTTTTCAGTCAAATTAATTTTCGCTGCACTGCACTTATTTAACATGTTAGAATTCCACAGCGAATTTTATTCGATGCTTGAACCATTTAAAAGTAGCTGTCGAGCTTCTGATCACGAATAAAGCTTTAATTTGTTTATGATATTATTTAACTAACTTAGCATAGAGTTAACTGCTTCAAGCATAATTAATTTATTTATTGGAATAATTTTAGGTTTAGTTTTAGTACATAGTAGGCTTTGTTGAAATATTGTATTTCTGAAATTTTCAAAAATAAGCATAGTCTAAAAACATTGGCAGAGAGTATCAGTCAGTTTTTGCTTACATATATATAGTTTAATATTTTTATATAAAAAAAAGCTGGAAAAAAATTTAATAAAAATTATTAAGGTTGTTTTCCATATATAAAGATATAAATTATATAAAATGGGCGATTATGTGCAGAAATCTGACGATGAATTAAACGAAATGGATCGCATGGATATCTTACGTCAAATATGCCGAGGACCAACTAAATGTCCAGTGGGTAATTGCAATGAGGTTATATTTCCATCGAATTTTATGAGGCATGTGGCATTTGAACACACAGTCGGTCACGATTTTGAAATTTATACTTCTGTACCAAAAAACTTAAACTTTATACCATCGTCATACGACATCTTTCAAAATTACTGTATCGCCTCATTCATGTATGGAGGAGTGAAGAATGATCCGAAAACTCAACCGGGACGCACACATCTATCTTTACCCAATGGCGGGCTGGTTAATAGTGTTTATAAATATGAACAATATCTGCCCGTTATGTTGATGATATGTCGTACTACCTGGTATGCCTATTTAAAGGATAAACAACTTGAGCAAGAACTGAGCAACATTAATGGCTGTAAGGTTGGAATATATGTACTCTGGATGGTCGCCCCTCGTACCTCATGCAAATTATATTATACATTAACCGTTCATGATCGCAGCTATAAATGTTCAACCAGTGTTACACGCTCTATACGTGATCTCAATTTGAGCCAGAATCCCAGTGAATTTATGCCGTATGATGATAACTTTTTGGTACTGCGCGAATCCGAAGTAGCACAATTTCTATGTGAAAACAAACCGATGTTTACCCTCAAGAAACCAGCTCAAAAAGTTGGCTTACCCATAGAAGTTATCATTTTTGAGAAGCCAGCTGCTAAACCAAATATTCCCGCCATGAGTAGCGAACTAAGTCTATTGGACGATGAACCAAAGCCAAACACAGAGCGTTCTCATCTAAGAGCTGCCATGCCACGTCCAAAAGGTCTAATTAAGTGCTCTGTTGTTGGCAAGGCATCGCTTGATGGTAAATCTCGTTTCAAGACTGGACGATCCTCGGTAACTGCACAGCAGAAGGATATAGGGACAGATTAATTAAAAATTTAATTAACGTCTTGCGCAATTTAAATTAACTTAAGCTTTAAATTTTATTGAAATTCAAATTTTATGACTTGATTTTATGAATTAATTTTATTTATATTAAATTTAAAAATATTTTCGGACTATAATCGGTAAACATTATCTTTTTAATTTCTTGTTTATTTTTATAACAATCATTTTTTTTTTCTTCTTTGATAAATTCTACAACTCAAATGGAGCTAAATTACTGCCACTGACAGTAGGAATCTGTGGGAAGTGGCCATGTGTAACATTTTGGATACTTACGTGAAGCTTTTGAGCAATTTGAGTGCCCAGCACATAATTATTTAATAAGCCGACAGCTGATTGAAAATCAAGTGCTCATAAATCGCATAATGTACGAGTGTGCGGCGGGGGGGGGAGGTGGTTTTGGGATGTTGTGGGGCAACTGGAACAGAAATACTTCTATTGCCGCAAGGTGTGTGTGTTAAGCTGCTTTTACACATACATACACACATACATAGTACAAGAATAAATGATTTCACTGATACACACACACACACACACACACATACAAACGCATAAGCATGCAACCATGTAACATACCATGCAAATGACGCTAATTGTATTACAATTTGCTTGAATGCCTAAAAGCAGGCAATGGCAAATTACAAACCGCTTAGTTCGGGTATTAAATGACAAGAGAATGGTGTAGCAGGAGGCCAAATAAAACGTATAGAGCATAGAGGATAAAGGTCTTGTGCAATTGTTGCGCATTATATACTATAGCTGCAACAGCTATCACAACCATTGTAACTATTGCAACAACAACAACCGAATCCACCCAGTTCCACCCAACTGAGGCAGCCAACCACTTGCCTCACATGCAATTTTAATCATGAGAAATATACCAGCACACACACACACACACACACACACACACACATACTTTGAAGAAGGGACTGTGAACTGGCATAGCAAGTGTGAATGCGGTTAGCAGCCCTCACCCACTTAAATTATGCATTTTAATTTAACTATTTAATGCAATATCGGTTAGATAAGAATGCTGCCAATGCCAATATACCAAACCCAAGATATTTGCAACCTTAATATGCAATATGCAAGTTGGTAACAGTTAACTAACATTTTCAGTGCAACATACCAAATACTACTACTATTAGTATATTTACTTAAATCGTATAATATACACAATCCAAGCTGTATATCTTTCGTGTATTATAGTTAATATGCTTTATACACACACTGACACATACATGTGCATAGCGATTACAGATATTTTATATATGAATTAGTTAGTGCAGCTGATAAGGGACACCATCAGAAACTTAGCTACCTTTCTCTCATAAGAAATACTATTTATATTTGATTTAATATACAATTTGAGCCTTGAACATAATTTTCAGTGATGTGCCGCGTAGACTACACCGTGTAGACTACACAATTGTCGACATGTCGTTAATTACGCGTCGTCAATGTTGAATGTCGACACGTCGTCGACACGTCGACAATTGATTAAATACAGATTATATTATTTTCTTTGTTTTTATTAAGTAAATTAAAATCAAATTAAAAATAAACTTAACGTATAAAATTTATATCTTATTATATTATAAATATACTATATATAAGTTGACTCAACATCAATCTCTTCATTGACATCCTCCATTCTCAAAGATTAGTACACATATAAAAGTTTTTTCGACCTTTCAAATGAGAGCCGATTTCTGGGGCTTGTGTGAATGTGAGCCCAGCTTGAAAACATACGTTCAATTTGAGCGGAAGAAGCTGGTATCTGTAAAAGTTTTATCGCTAAACTAGAAAGATTTGGGTATTTGATTTTTGCCAAGCTCCAGAAAGCAAAAGGATTTTTGAATTTGCTTCTCTAATAATTTTTTAAAAAGCCTGATTGGTTATTGAAACTGTCCAATTCTTCTAGACCAAGTCCATCGAGGTTCTCAAAAAGAAAATCAAAAATAATGTTATTATTTTTACTACCACTCATTTTATTGTTTTACTTCTTACGCGCCAAAATTTGTGATGTGTTTAACAAAAACAGCTGTGTAAAATATTTACGAGAAGAAGCTGATTATAAACGACGTAACTGAACAACACTGTAAACGACACAAATATCGACATTGTCGACATTCTCTACATTGACGACGTATTGTCGACTTCGTAGTGTCGACAATTAAAAACGACGCGTCGTGGAACAACACTGATAATTTTACCGTTGTCTACAATAACAAACAAATTATATACTTGCATATATTTGTATTATTAGAGCTAACATTTCTTTGTTTTAAATTAAATTCTACTTACTTTCTTCAAGTGGCGACTCTTCTTGAAGTGTTACGTGGGCATAACTATATTTAGTTTTAATTGAACCAATGAATGTGGTACCTCAAGTATTGTATATATAGTATTCTTATATATATATATAATTGAGTAGAGATAACCTGTTTGTATAGTAAGATATAATATGGAAAACAGAGGCGGCGGCGTTTAAGTATAAATTCAGTTTTCACTTTATCCCCTAAAA
The DNA here is from genome assembly GCA_037044455.1 of Zygothrica quintamaculata. Lineage (NCBI taxonomy): Eukaryota > Metazoa > Arthropoda > Insecta > Diptera > Drosophilidae > Zygothrica > Zygothrica quintamaculata. The sequence continues at coordinate 34,942 of JBAMBS010000926.1, read as the reverse complement.
ATATTTCAATATAAAATCTGTAGCCCACACAACAGCAACATACACAACAGTAACATACATACTAAATCAATAGAAAACTTTCAATTCAAAAAAGGAAAAAAAATGAAGAATCTTATTATTCTACAATTTAGTGTTAGCGACCGCAGCAACTACCAGCGAAGAGCACCATCTAGCGGCCAGCTGCATTACGTTCGTCTGTTAATGACAATTTCGAGAGGCTCCAATGCAAATGGAAGACCAAAGGCGTTGAGCTAAGCTAGTAAATACCTTTGTTTCGCAGTATTAAAGACGAACCACAATGTTTGCAATATTATAAATAAAATTTCAAAATAATAAAATATAATTATTATTTTATTTAGAAAATAAACGGACTAAGTATGATCTGTCGCCGCTGTACTCAAGTGTAATTGCTTAGCAATTTGATTAAAGCACATATATTAACTGATGCCAATTAATGTTACATTAATGCAATATAGTGTGTTTCATTTGTGCTAAGCAAACCCAAATCAAAATGTGCCCAAGATGATTGATTGATTGATTCATAAGCGCAATAATTGTTATAGGTCAAATAGTTGAGTCCTATAGGAATTTAGACTGATGCAATTGCAGTTGGTAAAACGGCATCAAATCGAATCGAATCAATTATCAGTGTACTCATAATGCACTAGTATGCTTATACAAGTGCTAACCTCTATTGTGGCAGAAATGTTGAAGTGTCGTTGATGTTGTGGCAAAGACTTCGATAAGATTTGCGTTCTTGCACTTTTTTGCTGTGTTTGCCACAAAAGCTTCGGGCAGAAAATATCCATTTTCTTTTGTGATATACGAATACAAGTGCATACTATAAGTATGAGAATATGTGTATATATATATATATATGCGTGCGTGTGTGTGTGTGTTTGCCCGTTGTCCTATCCAAACTGTCATCGTTGATAACAATGGATGAAAAGGCAGTTAAAAGGCTGCCACTGCAACACTTGATGTCTGTCTGCATCATATGAAAGTGTCGTTTACTCGAATCGTTTGGGAGTGTGTAGTGGTAAGTGCCAAGTGCCAAGTGGCAAGTAGCAAGTAGCCAGTAAGACTACGAGTACAATTACATTTACTATGTTTATATATATATATATATATAAATATATAGGTTTATATGTATGTGATATGACCATTTTGCTAGTGGCAATAACAATTTTAATTTTGTCATGCCTCAAAAGTCAATAACATGCATGTTCATGCATAACTTGTTACGCAAACACACGAACACACATGTATTTACACTTAAAACATATTTTTCTGCATATATATATATTCTGTTTTTATTTTGTAAGAGAAACTTTTTACCTTTAATTAGAGTATAGTATTATTTTATTCAGTTGAATTACTTTTGCTATTCATTTTGTATAGGCTTTGACTTTCAGTTAGCAGATTGAGTTTAAACCTTTGTTATATATTGATATATATATATATATTTGTTTAAATAATAATTTTAAATTTGCAACATATTTTTATAAAGAAGCTTAAAAAGAGTTGCTCGTTTTTAATTATATTCGTTTGAGTGCGAAAGAAAATGGAAATTTCTCTGTAAAAATTTTTGTATAAAATTTGAATATCAGTAATACAAACTGATATGTTAAATTTATGTAAATATTTTATATATATTTTGTGTATATTTTTCGGCTTAAAAAGTAATAACATAATGCTGAAGGCGTCTATTTTCATTACTAAATCAATAATTTAAAAATCATCTGTTGCAGTTGGGAAAACATGAAAATTTTGCCTCGAGCAGCTAACACGTTTTTGGAAATTGAGTTTTACGCTGTGGAATCTAATGGAAAATTTTGAAAATTAAGGTCACAAATCACAGACTTATCAGATAGCTATATATATATATATATATATATATATGTTGATTGCTTTCTTTGCACCTAAGACACAAGCAAACAAATCTACTAAAGTCCACTGTTCATATTTACACTATACAAATATTAACACTTTGTCACATACAAATGGCGGGGGAAAGTATTAGAAAGCGAAAGTGAAAGGCACTCTGTGTAATGACTCAACAGTATAGGTGCTAGCATACAAGAATATTGACAGTATCTATAGATATATAATTAGATACTATATATATTATTTATATATGGCAAATGTCAAGAAATTTCCCAGAGGAACATAAACTTTACTCTAACCCACAAAACTTCAAGCTTGAAATTGAGGTTATGTTTTATAGTATATGGAAATCGATTTAGATTTTTGCCTTATGTTAAGCTGTCATAGCTTATAAGTATTTATATATATATTTATATATATATATATATATATACATATTTAAATTTAAATGAAATAGGAAAAATGTTTTGTTTGTGCATTTAATTGATTGAAATTTTCATTTGTTGTATATTTATTTGATGTTTTCACAATTTTCAAGTCTAAATCATGCATAATTTACGACAAAACATGCGATTCAAATTGTCATATGAAATATTTATCTAACAGATAAATGCAAATGTATCACACACAGACGCATCAATATATATATATATAAATATAAATTTAAAAATAAAAATAAAATTTGTTTTTATTTAAAATTTGCGTTTTCCATTTGCTGCAAACCTTTAAAACATTTAATACTAAACAATTGTTTAATTTGTTATTATAATTTCTAAATATATTTTTAATTATAATTTTATTCCGTTTTTTTTCTTGTTTATATTTATTTAATTTACAATTTATGGTATATTTTTATTTATTTTTATTTTTCTTATAATTTTTAATTATTATTCAATATTTTTTTTTACCAATAAGTGTGAAAATTAGTATGAATTTTCATGACTTTTATTATGCTCATAAATTTCAGTGTATTCAATGTTAAAGTAATGTAATTAAAGTTGAATTATTTTCCATGTGGTGTTAAAGTGTGGCTTCAATTTTAATTATTTGCAGTTCAACTACTACCTTCCCCCCCCCCCCCCCCTTTCGTCCCACCATGCCATTGCTTTACACATTACCTTTTGTATTTGCTTATCAAACACGTATACCAATGCCATACACATAAAGAAAAAAAACAAAAATAAAAGGGGTACATAAAACAAAAATACAATAAAAAACGAAGAAAAGCATAGGGGAAGAAAAGAACTAAACAGAAACCTTAACAACAACAGCAACAATTGCATCAATTGCTTACTGCCAGTGTTGTTCATGCACATCGAACTTTTGTTTCTATACATACCAAACAGGGTCTGTTGCTGGCTTTAACCATTGGTAACTTCGTGTTAGCCATCCTTATGTAGATGTGTATCACATATATATATATATATATATATATATATACATATATACTATATGCATATGTGTATATTGTATGCTATTTGGCTGTTTGACTGTTGGTTGGGTTGCTTTGAATATTTGCCTAGGCAAGCCCTTTCTATCGGGGGACTGCAACAAAGTTTGCCTATTGCCCAAGGATGGCACTGAAGCGACTTCCATAGGGATATTGAACAGATATTGGCCGGGGTATAGACGGATATGTTAGCCCGTTTACATACGTTTAAAACGAACAGCAATAACAACAATAATAATAACAAAAAATCAAACATAATAATATTTCCTCTTTTGTTTATTATATTTCACTTGAATTTACATTACATTTAACCAAATATACATATGATTTACCTTATAGATATTCACTTTGTTGCCAACAATTTAACATTGATTAGTTTATTTTATGTTTTCAAAATATAACAACACATTTCATTTCAGTTAAACAATAGCAAAAATAAATTAATGGTAGAATTTAAAACAATTGTTTAGTTGAAAGTATTAGAAATTATTAACAGGTATATATTCTATTTTTATAAATTGTCGAATTTTGGTAATTGGTCCATTAGAACCCGACAAAATCCGCAATTTATCTGTGTTGCACACAAAGTTTTTCTTTAAAAGAAAACCTGATACAACCGAAATTAAAAGAAAAACAAGTAAGAAGTCTGTAGTCGAGTGTACCCGACTACGAGAGCCCCTTTGCCTACATATACAGCCATACACACATACTCATACATACACACAGTTCTGCACGTACTTGGCCATTGCGCGCGCCTTTTAGCCCCCCACGCTCCATAGCGCGGTACTTATTGTTGTATAACTTCCGTGTTTTTCGTTCAATTTTAACGAAACTCACAACGTAGATGAAGAATGGTCTACTTAATATGTGTGCGAAAAAGAAATCTTATCGGCTAAAAATTGTACCTTATAATCGTTTTTTTCGTTTTGCGGGGGTCAGGGGAGGAAATTTAAAAATCAAAAACAAACTCGTATAGCGTACGAACATAACGAATCTACGTTCCAAATTTCGTTGCTCTAGCTCTTATTTTGCGCGCGCTACTATACCCCCCCGGGGCCCAAAACGCCACTTTTGATGATCTATAACTTCCGAGATTTTTGACCAATCTTACCCAGATTTACAACATCGATCAAGAATGGTCTAATTATGATGTGTGCCAAAAATAAATTTGATCGGTTGAAAATTGTGCTTAATAATCGTTTTTTTCGATTTGCGGGGGTCAGGGGAGGAAATTCAAAAATCAAAAACAAACTCGTATAGCGTACGAACATAACGAATCTACGTTCCAAATTTCGTTGCTCTAGCTGTTATTTTGCGCGCGCTACTATACCCCCCCGGGGCCCAAAACGCCACTTTTGATGATCTATAACTTCCGAGATTTTTGACCAATCTTACCCAGATTTACAACATCAATCAAGAATGGTCTAATTATGATGTGTGCCAAAAATAAATTTGATCGGTTGAAAATTGTGCTTAATAATCGTTTTTTTCGATTTGCGGGGGTCAGGGGAGGAAATTCAAAAATCAAAAACAAACTCGTATAACCTACGAACATAACGAATCTAGATTTCAAGTTTGGTTGCTCTAGCTCTTATAGTCTCTGAGAAACAGGCGTTCATACAGACGGACAGACGGACAGACGGACAGACGGACAGACAGACAGACGGACAGGGCTAGATGAACTCGTCTTGTCGTCCTGATTCAGAATATATATACTTTATGGGGTCTCCGATGATTATTTCTATGTGTTACATACTTTTGGATTTTGCACATTTCCAATAGCTCCGCTTTGCTCTTTTTTTACAAAAAGGCAAACGGGCTAATAAGATAAGTTGTATTTTGTTATTTTCAATTGTACACCAAATAAAAAAAAAAATTTAAAATCGAAGTTGTTGTGCCTTTAAGGCTTAAAATGAAATCAATTTCTTAGATTAAGGTACATGCTCAAAAGGGTACACTAATTTGGCAAGTTATATGTACCCATGTACCATCAAAGCTATTTCTAAGCAGTTGGATAGATTTGGGATGTTTCTGCTTCATTGGGTTGAAGGATTTTCATATAATTCTATTTGTTTGTCACATGCAAATGGTTAGTTCTACCCTTTTTTTTTTCCCTTACCCAATTTTAATGGGTCACAGTACTAGTGTTATGCATATTCATATATACAAATATACATATATATATATATGTATATATATATATATATATATATATGTGTATATAGCTATGGTATATAGACAAAACTATATCCAACTTAACCGAAAAAGTCCATTAAGAAACATGAAAAATATTTTCAGTTACTGGGCAAACCACGCACACCTATACACACACACACAGACACACACACACACATACACACACACACACACACATTTATTTACTGGTGTGTATATATTTGATACATACGTACATACATATTAATACATAAACACATATGTATATGGCATATACATGCGCAATTCAAATGTCCTTAACTGGCAAGGTGTGCACCCAAAAGAACCTCAATTTACACTTTTTCACACACACACTCACACACACACACACACACACACATACAGAGTTTAAAAGAAAAAAAATTAGGCTCAGTCAGACGTGCGAAAATGTAAAAATTTACAAAGGTTTATGCCAGTAGACAGCCCCCAAACACCACACACACACCGCACGCACCACACACACACCGCACGCACACGCACACACACATACACAAACAAACACACACAAATAAACAAAGGAAAGGACACGAACAGACATATTTTGCATTGGAAGTTATGCCACATGCTGCTTCATAGTTGTATATACTATATAGTTCATATAGGGCATATTAATTTACTCACAGATGTTGGGCTTTGAATATATAAGTTAAAATCTTAATTTAAATCTATGATTTAATAGCAATAATAATCATGGCTAAGACACGTTTAAGCCATGAAATTAGTTGCAAAGTGTCAAAGGTATGCGTGTTGCAAGTGAGCTTAGATTAGGTCTAAACTGACTCTTATAATATTGAATTACTATCAGAAGTTGTAGACATGGTACAACTGGATTGTACAGGAACATATATACATTATTCTGGAATCTAAAACTAACAATAAATGTTGCTGTTGTTGTCGGTTGTTGTTATCTGTTGAGTGTATAAAAATCAAAGCTCAAGAGTGATTTTAAAGTCACGTAAAGCGACATTTCTAAATGTTGCCTCTTGTTTACCCTTTTGCACATTTGCTCTCTTTGTCTGGCACACTGTGCTTTGCTTTGCTTTACTTTCCTTTACCTTCCTTTCCTTTCTTCTGCTTGCTTCCTTTTCTTGCTTTATTTTCTTGTTTTGTATGTAAATGTTTGAACTGTCTGCACGAGTGCTAGAACAAAGTTGAGCTAAGGCAATAACAAATAGGGTCAGGGGTTTATACAAACATCACGCACACGTGCACATGACACACACACACACACACACACACATGCACATATATATAGTAGTAAGCACATGTTGCATTAATATATATATATATATATAATATTTTGGTGTACATCTTTGACATGACCCCAAACAATAATGTAGCCAAAATATGCTTTGTTTTTGCGCATTTTCATAGAATTTGAGATAGAAATTTCATAAGCTCACTTATATTTTTATTAATTTTACTTATTTTTCCTTAATTAGTAATTAATTAAAGCCTTTAATTAAACTACAATTAATAACAGTTTCTATATATAAATTGTACTACAATAATTTCTCATTCATTAATCGATTTACGACCCTGACGATTAGCATCAATCATTGTTGTGCTTACAGCAAAAACGATTTATATGTATATATATATATATATATATAGGGTATATCAGCTGGTAATAGATAGTCATATATGAGTTCAAGTGGCTTGCAACAGGCTACCAGTTAACTATTTGCTTGATTTATATTTCATTTTCATTGCAAGCTCAAGGTCGCACGTGATGTGTCTGCTTTTCGTATTCATTTTCCCTTTTTGTGTTTTGTTTTTTAATGCCATTCATGAGAAGGACTTAATGCGCTGCCTTCGCTTAACTTAACTTAATGGTCTAAGGATAAGGATATGCCAATGGGGTTCAATAAGCATATGCGACTATAAATTATGCTGCGGCCTGACGAATGATTTTTTACATACAAAATTTAGTACATTAAAGCATTTAGTTGATTTATTATATAGTATAACAATTAGTAACTAATATTATTATTCTATGTGGCACTTCTAAAATTGTACTTGCCACATTGCAACTTAAGGTTAATGGTATGTAGCAAGTGTCTGTAGCAGTTTGCAATTACTTTGCAATTATATTGAAATGCGAAGACACAAAGTTAAATCAGTGTTAAAACGTTATCAATTTACAGTTGCTTACATGCGTAACATACTCACACACACACATGCACAAAGGCAGACATGTATAGTATTCATACTGCTTAAGCTCTAACAGTCATATAATTTGGTTAAGGCATAAAAACATCTGTGCAACAGAACACATTGCATGCAACCTAATAAGGTTGAACAGATTGTCCCCGCTTGGCACCGCTACGCCCCGCTTTTCAACCATAAGCTACTGCTAGAAGGTATGTTGATAGTCAAGTCATCACCCAACAGCAACAGCAACATCAACAACAACAACAACAACAACAACTAACAAGCTCAACATCAAACCACGTCTGACAGACAGCCTGTGTGGCAATGTGAAATCGATCAGCTCAGTGGGTTGGCCAAGTATCCTGGCTTCTAACATCTGGCAACTGGCAACACGCTCATGCTACTTCTCCTCCCCTCTCTCTAGTCACCTCTCTTGTATCTGCTGTGCCGTGACTCCTGTGCGGCTTGTAGTTTTCCTTGTTGCTTTTGTTATCCATTTCCTTCAGCTGCAATGACAGTGGCGATTGAATTTGCTTTTCGCTGCGATTTGTTGCTGTTTAGTTTTTCTATTCTTATTGTTGTTTTTGTATTTTGTTTTTGTTTTTGTTTTTGTTTTCATTTTCTATTTTTCTATACTATTTCTATTCTACTTCTACTTTTTGTTGTTGTAGTTCTGGCGTTAGCTGCACATTAAACAGCTTGATTGCAGCGACCCAATCAACCGACCTTCTAGCAACCTGATTTTAGACCAAAAACAATTCAGTTAAATTGCTCTTTGCGTTCATTTAATTTCGGCTCTTATCTTCCTACCCTTTTGTTGTTTCTTTCTTTGCTGTTTTTCAGTTTTCTGCTCTTTGCATTTCACTCTTTCGGCACTATCTGCACTTGTGCTCAAAGAACCATTCCTCAGTGCATCTAATAAGTGCTCCAGCTGAATCGATTTGATGTTTAGAAAAAGGCGTCTTAAAACACTTTTCACTGCAATTTTCTATATGATCTGTGGCAATCCCATTGATAAATAAGTAATTTATATATCACTTAGCATATGCTGATCCAGAGTATATATACTTTATAGGCTCTCAGATGATTATTTCCACCTGTTACATACTTTTCCATTTTGTAAAGCCCATTCCAAAATTAACAAAGTATTGCCGACAAATGCAAAGTAAAATATGACAGTTAAAGCAAAGACATGATAACGAAAACCAATCAATCGCTTGTAATTCCCAATTGGTTTTAGCCAATCTCTAAAGAATTGACTATTATTTTTCCACTTAGAGTTAAGGTTACTTTGGTTTACCTTCAACAATTATATTCTACTATTTATAGACTATATTACTATAAAAGTAGAATATGTTTATTCGTCTTATAATGATTAGTGATTATATTTATCGCCATAAATAGTTACTGCATGTCCTACGTGCCTACATTGTAGGCTTGTAATCTTATAAAATGAAAATATATAAAAATAAAAAATTGAAATAATACCAATATGTCAATAATGTAGCTTTATTTTTCTATGATATAATACACTATTATATATAATACATATTTTTATTTATATAAATCAGTTCTCATTGGGAACTGTAACAATATATTTATCACGATGGATTAAAAGGAGAGCCATCTCAATATAGAGAGATGTACTAAATTAAGTTGTCTCTTCTGAGTTGCCGTCTGTCTTATAGACCGCATCAATAGTTAGGCTACGGGCTAAGCTGTTGGCATGAATTCTCAATCTATCTGTATACCGACTGATATCACGTGTGATCTGATCTGAACCTCCACGGAGCTGCTATATACAAATTTATATAATAAAATATATTACAAGTAAAAAATCTGTCGAATGTATACAGATAATATACTTACACATATATATACACACAGTTCTCCCACACGCACTTTGAGCTGTTGCGCTTTTGGAGTTGGGAAAGTCAAAAAGTTTATCAAAAAGTTAAGGATTAAGGATTTTATTGATTTCAATGGGTAATTTAGCTCTGATGACTCCACATAGTCTGTTGTAAGATACAAATAAGATGTAATTAGTACAATATATACTGACAATATAGATTCAAGTACGATATACTAATATTAATATATGTTTTAGGTGCAAAAAAGAGTATTTTGCTGAAGCTGTGCAGCTTTTTGGGTAATATTTTGATATAAAACTTATTTTCAGGACAAGCTACAAAAATAGTTAAAAAAGGACATCTAGTGATGAGCTAAAGGACCACTCAAAGTACCTTCTAGGTCAAACCTTTCCAAGAGAAAGGTTCAATCAAAACTAAGCATTATATTAGTTGAAATTTTTTTAATAATTTTTAATGCAACATTTAAGCACAACTTGCACAAATTTATTGCATACATTTGAAAGTCTTTAAAATGCGCTCAAAGCAATTTTAGTTTTTAGCCAAGATTAAAAAGAATGAGTTAATATATGCAGCTGGTAAATCTTTGGCAAAAGAAAAATACCCAAAAAGATAGTTAAAGCGTATAGAATATATGCAGCAATCTCTACAGCTATGTTCTGGCCATGTTGCATGTCTATTAATGTTATAGCCAGAAGCCATTGCTTTGAGTTAAACAATGAATAACTCGTCTGGGCAGCGACTTGCATACCAAATAGACAACAGGAAATACATCTTGCTTGGCCTTAAGCCACATTGCACTACCGGAAGTAGCATTCGCACACTTGTCGCTTATGGTCGTAATCGTAACTTCAAGTTGCAAGTTGCAAGTTGCAAGTGTTTTTTTTTTTTTGGTTCCAGGTAAGAGTATAAGACGAAAATAAAATGAAATAGAAAACACTTCGCACTTGGTACATTTTTTGGGTCAAATACAATTTAAGCGATGATATTTTTCTTCCTTCTCTCTCTCTCGCGTATTTTATTTGTGTGTGTGTGTTTTTGCTGCAGCAAAAAGTGGCAAGAAAATGTGCTGAAAAGAAGGCAACAGAAAAAGCGGAACCGCATTTGAGCCTTATATTTTTTTGCACTTTTTCTATCGAAGGAGCTTTACAGACAGGACATAACAGAGCAGAGCAGAAGGAAGCAGAAGAGAGAAGCGGTGAACAGGGCAGAGCGGAGCAAGAGTACTGTAAAGTAAAGCAAATTTATATAGAGCCATAGAGCCATAGAGCCATAGTTGGAATGGAAGGGAATTGAGAGAGTATAAAGTCTTGGATAGAGCTGCAGCTGGAGCAACTCCTGGTGCTCAGAGCTCGGGGCTCGGGGCTCGGTGCTGGTTTTTGGGGTCCTGGTCTTTGTGCTGGACTGGCAGTGGCGTTTTTGGCTGTCGTTGCTGTTGTACAAAGTGGAAAATGTGGTTAAAAACCGCAATACGAAATAAATTACTTTTTTTTTTCTTCATTTATTTTATTTTGCTATTTTTTTTGTTGTTTCTTTTTGTTGCTTTGAACTGCAGTCCGAGGCTGTCGTGGCTCCTTTTGCATTGCAGCTTGAAATTGAAAGCTTCCGTTACCGCCGCCCAGTTTGAGCCATTTATCTAACCACCTACCACTATCAACTACCAACTGCCAACTACCAACTTCCAACTACCAACAACTGCCAGCTACTAGCTACCAACAACAACAACTTATAACCACCCACCGAACATTAGGCCGCGCTTGCCATTGCTCGCTTCCGTTTCCGTTGGCATAGCCGCAGTTAGTACCGTTTGGGCCCCAATGCGTTGGCCCATTGTTTTGGGTGCCGCCCAACGACCCAATTTTGGTTAACTTAAAGTACGCTTAAAGGCGTCTACTGTCCGGCCTATTTGTCAGTTGGCCAACATGATGCGTATACAGCACAAACGATGCGTCGTCGTCCTCGTCGGCGGCGGCGTTCTAATTTGAATTATGGCCATCAAAAAGTGGCTAAGCTTGTTACAGCCGTTGGCATTTAGCCAGGTTTATGTGGTTAGCAGTCTGTCTCTTACTCCCCCCCCCCCCCCCTCTATCTGTGTGCCTTTTCTTGGCAGCGCACATACGCTGAAAGTTTGTCTAAAAAATGTCTATCATTTACTTAAATCTTGCTACGGGCTAAACTCTTAGCCAATCTATAGATTAGACCAACTTCTATGCATATTATTAACTGTCTTAAATTGGCTTATATTTCTATAGACTTTTATATATATTATATATATATTTATATATATATATATATTTATGATTTATCCTGATCATGTTAAGTTTTGAGTTTTAATTAGCTCTAGGAAGATTTGTTGCTTTGGCTTCTACAAAGATTTACTTTCAAGTGTTCTTTGCACAATGCCAAGCCGCAGCAGCTTCTGCTGTCGTTTTCTATTGACTAGCTTTGGTAGCCAAATGAAAATAGTTTTCAAAACATTTATCCAACACAAAAGGACAATGGTATTTGAAAATTGCAAAGAAAGTCGCATTAAAGTAAAATAGCGCTAAGTGCGCAGCTACAATTACAATTACAGTCTGCGACCGCTCTGGCCTTATGACCTAAACTCTTTCTCTCTCTCTCTCTCTCTCTTTCTAACTGTCTGCCAGCTGTATTCTAACCGAGTCGACAGTTTTCTATGACAATTGTTAGCTGTCCAGCCCATTAAAGTATATTCTTACTTCTCTCTACCTTCTCCACTCCACACTCTCTTCTCTACTTTACTTTACTGCTTTCTAGTTTTTCTCTACTGTGTACTGTGTACTGTGTGCTGTGTGCTGGGCAATCGCTGCCATTTATTTGCCGTTTGCATTCAACGAGCTGATGAATGGCTATTAGAAGTAAGCGGGGTGCTCTGTGAGATTACCTTAAGTATGCGGCAATTGCACAAGGAGCTTTCTGATGCCGTTTCTGATGCTGATAAAATAAAGTGTACCCGTTCCGCACGCACCCTTGCCCATAATTTATGCACCACTGCCTCACAGTTGACAGTATAATCGTAAACCCCATGCCACAATACTTTTGCTTTAACTGAAATGCCAACTTAATACGTAAGAAGACACCAGACAACAGTCAACACACAATGGACAATGGAAAATGGACAACAAACAGTTAATAGTATTCAGTATACTGTATATAATATATACTGTATATAATATATACAATTGACAAGAGCCACAGGCTAGCTAACAAAATTTATGTTGTACCAAACAAAAGAAAACTGCCGATCAGTCTCTAAGAAAACTACATGTACTTATAAGACAACGCCCCAAATGGCTACTGAATAAACAGAAATTGATGACGCGTAAAAAGCGACGTTGACAATTTAAAAAAAAAATAATAAAAACTATAAAACTTGTATTGGCTTACAGTTTTATGGGGCAAGTTTTATGCCCTGTACTTTACAAGTGTTAAAAGGGTCATTTTAAATATCTGCATTGAAGTCGCAAACTTTGCTTTACCCTTTCCAAAACATTTCGACTTAAACTTACTCAAAATGTTATTTTACATTTTGTATACATATTTCCTTTATAAAATATGTTAATTTATTTATATTGCTTTATCTATTTATATATTTGTATAAATTTTATTTATTTTATATTTAATTTATTATTTTATATATCAAACTTCAACTATCAGACTCCAATAAAAACTAAGTAAATAAATAGAGGAAATAAAAACAAATTTAAATACAAAATTAAAATATTAAAATTATTAAATATTAACAATTTGACATATAAGAGAAAAAGAATATTTAAATGATATATATATAATTATTAATATTAAATGTAATATTTGCATATAAAAAATTTGTTACTTATTAAATATTATATTCACATCTAATAATATAATAATATTTTAATAATTACAACAATATTTATATATAAAATAATATTCTATATATCACATAAACTTATATTAATATTACAATAATATTCGTATATAAATAAATAATATAATAATATTAATGTAACAATAAAAAAATAATAAATAATTTTAAATTTTAATTTAAATTATAAATAATATTTACACCTAAAATAATAATTGAAAAGTTTAAGTTCTATATCTATAAAAAATAGTATTACTAAGCAATATTATTTAAAAAAAATTGTTAATATTTTTAAAATTTAAAAACAAAAATATATCTACTTAGAATTGATTTCAACTTAATTATATAAAATAATTGTTAAATTAATCATATGAAATTTAATATACAAATTATCTGCCTTATTTTATAATATTGTCTTACTTTTTAGGATATAATCTGTCCGGTTATAAGCAAAAACTATAATGCAGAAAACTTGTTGCTTATATTCGATATTTCCTTTTAAGCAATCATGAGTAATATGCCAATACGTTGTATTTAAATGCTTATTATAAAATAAACCACCCGTTTTGAAGTTTATTTAAATTTATATTTTATGCTGTTCGACAGCTATAATAATATTAATATTAAATATAAAATGAGATCAAAAATTTTAATATTGCTGTCTTACAGCTTATAATTTGCTTAAAACCGATAAAACTTATGTGAACTGATTCCAAATCAACGATTTTTTATTTGTTTATACACAATATTTTCTTATATACTATCAATTTTATGCTTTTATGAGGCTAAATTTAGTGTTAAATAGTTTTATGATGTTTAAAAATAACATAATTTTGCTTTTAACTAATATTTGCTTATAAACTGTACACCTTATAACCGATGTATACTATATATATTGTGTAATACCTATATCTGTTATGCTCTATCTTTTATCAAACCCGACTTGCAACAGAGAGAAATGTTTTGAGTTCTACTGCTGGGCAACTGCAAGTCGTTCATTTATGTTTCTCGATTGGCTACTTGATATTTGTTCCAGTTGTGTTGCACACACACACACATATATATAAATATATATATATATACACACACACGGACACACATTTATCATAATCGAAGTTTTGTGTGAGCTTCAGGGGCTGCTGAGACGATGACGACGACGACGACGACGACGACGACGATAACTGCCATTTGTTTCCATTTTGTGTTAACGTCAGCAGGCTGAGCGCGTTGGAACAATAGGCTGCGGCTGAAGCAGAGACGGAGGCAGAGGCATGTGCTGAGGGAGAGTCAGTGGCTGAAGCTGAAGCTAAGGCTGAGGCTGAGGCGTTGGCAAAGTTTGTGGAAGGCAAAGTAGTAGGGAACGTAACGGAAGTGCAAGTGCCGCTGCATTGACATTTCCGCTTCGCAGGGCTTTTTGGGTACAGGCGCTGGCATATAGCTGGCACATAGGACCAAAAAAATAAAAATGGAAAGGAAAAGGGATGACAAGGATATAGGAAGGAGCAGCAAGTTACAGAAGTTTGCACCAGTTGGTGGTAGCCCAAGGGCTTATTTTGCAGTATACGGCTTAAGCTTGGCATATAAAGAGTAGGCAACGACTAGTAGTAATATACATACTCTTTTTTATCTTTTCTTTTTCGTAGAGTATTGCAGAAGGAAGAAGAATTGATTTAACCCACACACACACACACACACACACACACATATGTATATGTGTATGTATAAGGGAAATCAGTTGATTCTCTATTTATATAAAGGAAGAAATCGCCTGAAAAACTTACAGCTGTCGCTGGTAACCGTTACCGTTAGCCATTTCCTATTTGCCACGTTTAAGCATTTAATGAAGCAGTCAAAATCTCAGTAAAAATTTTCAAATGTCTTCACTTCTGTTATGCACTCTGCTTTTCTTTACTTTCCATTACTTTTCTTACACTTTTTTTCCAACCTCGACTTTTTTGCTGGCTGTTGCATTTTGTGCTTTTCATCTTCTTTTGCCCAGTTTTTTTTTTTTTCACTCTCTTTCTCTCTCTCTCCCTCTCTGTGTTGCTTTGCATTTTTTGTTAAATCTCATGCTCATTTGATTTTGGCTGTTGCTTTTTTAAATATTATATTATACTTTGAAAAGGAGCAGCGCACACACACACACATACACACACACACACACAAAAAGTAGAGGAAAACGCTTAATGTGCGAAAAAGGAAAGAGAAAATATAAGAAATACTTTTTGCGGTTTTTTTTTTGGGTGTTTTTGTACGGTTCATTTTGTTTCTGCTACGCAAGTGAAAATGCAGATAAAGTTTCTCCTTCAAGTAATATATATATATATATATATGTGTGTGTGTGTATGTGTGTGTAATTGTATATATATGTGTATGTGTATATGTAAGTAAAGTTGATAGCAGTCAACATGGTAGATGTTTCGTGTTTATATTTGACACAAATAAACTTAATGAGACATAAACTTGTTTTAAATAAATAGATAAAGTACAAGTTTTGACTATATATATATATATATATATAAATATATATCTGTTATATATAACTGTTATATGAAATTGGATTTATATGCAACAAGTTGTAAAGGAAATCAGCTTTTAAATCGTAACGCAGAATTAAACAAGAACTTATTGTCTTTTTATTTTCTAATGGTTTTTATATTTTCTCTCTCTTTCTCTCTCTCTCTGTCTGTCTCTTGCGGCTTTCATTGCAGAGTTGTCGTTATTTAATTTATGCAAATTTTATGCTACGCGTGACGAGGCAACCACCAGCACCATCGGCACCACCAACAGCAGATATATATATAACAACAGCAGCTGCACCTTTAACGCTCTGCCACCACCCGCTGACTGAGCAATGACACAATTTTCCGCCACTCAACATGTGGCAGTGGCAAGTGGCAAGTGGTAAGTGGCAAGCAAAGCAAAAGTCAAGCCAGACTGAACAATGGCAATGTTGAAAGCTGTTTAAGCGAAAAATGTCTATTGGTGGTCTGCATCTGTGTGTGTGTGTGCGTGTGTGCGTGTGTGTCTGTGTTACGACTTTAAGGTAACTGATTTCAATTGTGTTGCTTCTAATTTGTTGCAAGTTTTATGTATTCTATGTATTTTAATATTGCAAATTAGTTAAAAAGTATAAATTGAATTTCCTGTTTATCACTCAAAGCGCAATGTCATCTACTTCTTAACTTCTTTACCTCTCTTCTTTCACCTTTCTCCTTACACTCTTGCCCAATTTTCTCTGCCAAAATTTTCTACATTTTGTTAGTGCAACTTTACCACATACTGGCAGCAGCATCAACAGCAACAGCAACAGCAACAAATAAAAAAAAGAGAAAACTTTATAAGTTAATATTATGCAAAATACGTAGTGCTCTCCGTTTGAAATATTATAACGTATACGCCATGTGTGTAGTGGCAAACCTATTTGCACGTTGCATACCTGCAGGCGCTGCATGAGTCAAAAACTTTGAGTGCAACAATGCGCGCTGAGTTCGCCGCAGTAACTTCTATTAAATTTTCGTATACATTTTTCATATTTACACACACACACATACAGAAAGACAACAACAACAGCAACAAAATTACAAATGAAAAGAAATAATAATAATAAAAATGCTGCTCCAAAAAACTTTGTGCGCTTGTACCTAAAATTCAATTTTAACTTTGCCACTTGCCAAAAGAAAAAAAAATATATATATAAATATATATATATAGATATATATGTATGTATATATATATATGAAAATAATATAAATAACTGGCAATTCGTGAGTTCATTAGTAACCAGACAAATTGCTCAACTATCAAAGGACCTTTGCCGCAAGCCGAAACCTTTGCGTCAATACGCTGAGAGTATTTAAAAATTTATTTAAAAAATTTTAACTTATTTTCCAATTTTCATACAATTTTCTCTTATAACAAACAGCTGTCGCCTTTATTTATAATTATTAGAATTTTTTTCTATTGTTATTTAATATTTGTTTTATTTAGTTTTTCGTTCATTTTATTAGGGCAGATATGAATTTATATATAGCTATATAGCTGCTCCGTGGAGGTTCTTCAGATCAGATCACACGTGATATCAGTCGGATAGACTGAGAATTCATGCGGTCTATAAGGCGGTGGCTCAGAAGAGACAACTTAATATTTAGTTCATCTCAGGATATTTCTCTCTTTATATTGAGACAGCTCCTTTTGATAAATATATTGTTACAGTTCCCAATGAGAACTGATTTATATAAATAAAAATATGTATTATATATAAAACTATTTCATAGAAAAATAAAGCTACATTATTGACATATTGGTAGTATTTCAATTTTTTATTTTTATATATTTTCATTTTATAAGATTACAAGCCTACAATGTAGGCACGTAGGACATGCAGTAACTATTTATGGCGATAAATATAATCACTAATCATTATAAGACGAATAAACATATTCTACTTTTATAGTAATGTAGTCTATAAATAGTAGAATATAATTGTTGAAGGTAAACCAAAGTAACCTTAACTCTAAGTGGAAAAACACTAATCAATTCTTTAGAGATTGGCTAAAACCAATTGGGAATTACAAGCGATTGATTGGTTTTCGTTATGTTGTCATTGCTTTAACTGTCATATTTTACATAAAATTTGTGGACAACTTTTGATAGCTTTTTTTTAATAATGTCTGATAATTTATATATTTTATTTTTATTAATTATTTTGAGCAGAGGCTTAATGTTGCTTTAAGCTTATATGCTCAAAGTATTTAAGAATTTATTTAAATTTTTCTACAAATTTAGTAATTTTCATATAAGTTTCTTTGCTTTATTTTATTACAATTTAAAGTTTGTTTATTTTGTTGAAATTTATGTTCAAAAGCTTAAGCATTCAATTGAATTGTTTTAGGCCATCTTAATTTGGCCAAATGATATCAGTTAATTGTTAATTTTTATGTCTTAAGCAGTAAAGGAACAGACCATTTTTCTATACATCTATCTTTTGTATGCTGGACCGCATTTTAATAATAATTTACAACATGCAGCTTTGTCCTGTCAGTTGACAATATATATATATATATATATATATACTTAGCTTAGTAGAGATTGAAAGATATTAAGTTCTGTGTTTAAATTGTAGCCTAATAACATTTTAATGGCCTCTGGTACTGTGTCTGTTCCGTGGGATCCTTTGGAAACGGCTCGTTGCCATTGGAGACTGTGCTTCAAGTTTTAAAATGCCATAAAATTTTCAACAAGTACTTTAACTTTGTAAGCCAAAATGAAGATGTAGATATAGATGTAGATGTAAATGTATTGGAGTATAGAATGGTGTTTTGTGGTGGAGGGCTGTAAGTGTTAGGGGGTTTTTGGCCTAAATGCATTGAGCTCAAAAATATTATACAGTACGACGTCTACGATAAGCGTCGAGTAGATGCTTAAAATGCTTTATTTCCATTTTGAAGCTAAAAAGCAATTTTATTAGCTTTAGAAAATTACAAGAAAGTCGCAAGTCAGAGGCAGCTGCAACAAAAATTATGATGACTTTTTAATTAAGCAACGCAAAAGGCAACAAAATCATCTAACAATAAGCTTAGGGTAAGGGTAAAGAGAGAGAGAGAGAGATATGGATGTGCAAGTAGTGGGAAAGGGGGAAAAATGAATGAAAAGTAACAATAACAAAATTCGTCGCCAAGTTAAAAGCGAAATTGCGCAGCTTTCCCACTCATTCACTGATCTAATAAACACAATAATGTTGATAATTATGATGATGATGAGATGATAATAATGATGTTGTTTGTTGTTGCCGCCAATGATGAGTTGGACCAGTTGGCTTAGAGACTTGACGTTTGTTGTTTAGCCAAGCGCCACATGATGCGCAAATTCACAAAACAAGAGCTAACCAAGCAGGCCAAGAGCAGAAACAACAGCCAGTCGACCATTCACAAGGCAAACAATTGAGAAGCTCTAAATGCATATTCAGTCAGAGATATAGAAACAGATACATCTACAGCAACAGCAACAACAGCAGACTGATAGAACAAAGACTGTATGCAACTAGACGCCTGTACAGCAAACGCGTTAGATAATGTTGCCAGCTTTCATTGTGCTGTGCAGCTGGTGTATCCCAGATACAGTTGCCTGTAAATGTATATGTATAGAAGGATCAACGCAGTCGAGAGTTAAACAATAAAAAGCTAAAGCCACCAAAAGCTGCCAACAACATTGGATTCCCCTTTACTTATATATATATATTTTGTACTTTTTTTTAAAATTTAGCATTTTTCAGTTCTATATATATATATAATAAATATATATATATATATATATATATTTGGTCAACATGCTGTTGCCTGTTAATGTGGTTTCAAGTCACCCGCTGTCAGTCATTAATTTTAGCTGAATTTTCAGCATTCTAAGCCACAGCAAAAAGTGGTCAGCAGACGCTGCAGAGAAAATCTCAAATGCGGCAACTCATTTGAATTTTAAAATTTTCTGCTGCTGCTGCTGCTGCTGCTGCTGTTACTCTTGTTGCTGTTAGTGTTGCCTTTCATATTCAAAATTTGTACTAATATGTGCTACATTAAAAATGTTTAATTAATTATATAATTTAATTAAACTTTGTGCGCAAAGAAACTTTTCAATTTGCCACAAAATAATAAAATATTCTGTCCCAAAATATAATTTTTTTTTTTTATTATAAAATTTCTAAGAATTTAACGTTAATTACTACTAAATATCATTAACAGCAAACACATTTAAATTTCTTAGAATTAGAATTTATTTAAACTACAATTTTCTAATAGAAAACAAATCAATATTATAATAATTTAGTACAAAGCAGCTGCACATGGCATATGCCGAATTTTAATTATAACTCAAAAAACACACACACAATAAGAAGACAAAATTTAAAATCCCAATTGCATTCTTATGCCTGTGTGTGTATATATGTACTCCTTAAAAAAAAAATGTATATATATATTTATATTTGAATTTCATCAACAAACCGAAAACCGGACGAAGAATGAAAGGACTCGCGCTGCGTTCATAATAAACTCTAGAACATTTTTGCATATTAAAAGCTAAAGCCGGCAATTAAAATGAGCATAGCTTGGACCAGGGGGGGGGGGGTGCCAGTGGGGTAGCTATGACTACAATAATCTCATATATATATACATATATATATAGATGTTTTTTTTTATTTTATGATAGAAATTTGTATATGTATCTGTTGTGGCACATCAGTGCTTGCCTCATGTTCAACTGCATTATGTAATATGTAAAATGCAAATGCGGTTCACTTTATTAATTTTCATGAAATTAAATTCATATATTAAAATGGGTTGCATTTAAAGTTTATATAGCATCTCATTTATGCTTAATATTCAACTTTACTTTATCACCTCGCACACACACACACACACACAGACCCATATACAAACACACGCTCTGTTTATGTATGCCACACAATTTCCACACATGAAATAATTATAAATTTGTGCGTGCTTTGATTTTCTGCCTCTTCACAATCTTCCGTAGCTTTTCCTGTAAACACAAAATTGCAAGTCGTTTTATTGTTGTTGTTGTTTTTTTGTGGTTGTTGTTATTGCTGTTGCTGTTGTTGTGCTATATAATAAAATGTTCCATGCTAATTTGAAAAGCAACCGCTATGTAATATTATCACCCAGAGCAACAGTTTATAAGATAGACTGTGAATTTTCATTGAGTTTTCTTTGATTACGATGAATTTTGAGATTTGTGTGAATTCTGCGAATTTTCTTAAATTTTCTGATCTGTTTAAGAATTGTAGCAACGATTTGTAGACAGATTTTTAGCACTTTTACCGTATAATATTTTATTTAATGCCATGACATACTTAATATCGCATAATTAAGTTCAAATATTGCCCTAAAAAATTGTATATAAATATATTCATCAATGTTGTTAATATTGTGTGTTATATATATAAAGTTATAAATGAAATGTATATAATATTTAAATATATTAAATTATGTTTTTAGTGTAGCATGTGGTATGTTTGTTAATATAGAAATTTCTGCCGGCTCGACTTCAGACACTTTTGGGTATTTTTGTCTATTAGTTTCGAGCAATATAAAAGGAATTAATAATAAATTTTGTGAAAACTGAGAGAGAGTGTTGTGAAGTTATGAGAGAATATTTATCTGAAAATATCAGATAAAATTATAACTTGCATCATTAACAGATAGCACCGATAATATAAGAGGGATAGCTCAGTGGCTAGGCAACCGTTTAGTTATCTGGGAGACTTAGGTTCGAGTTCAGTTGTCAACAGGTAAGAAAAAGCTTAATAAAAATATTTCAAGTAGAGGTTATTGAACTTTGAATTTTTGTCAGTAAAATTTTGTTAGTTCCGCTTGTAGTTGAGCCGGAAAAAATAACTAAATGACATAAGATTTTCTTTTCAATATTATTTCATTTATATTTTAAATAGGAAAGAAAAAGAAATTGCTGCAAATTTTATTATTCTTGAGGCATTTGGGTAAATGTTTTAATGTATTTGAAATATAATTTTCTTGGCCAGGCAGTTGCAAGTTAGCAGCTTAAAATTGGCTTTTGTGGCACGTAGTATGCGTTAACTTTTTCCTGGGCTGCTGTGACACATGGCGTATGCGTAATATTTTTAAATAAGTTTGCCAGGTAATTAATGTAGCTAAGTAGAACTTGGTATGTTTTTTCATTATTTTAATAAATTTGTGTTTTTTTCATGTTTTCATTTCTTATTATCCTTTCTTTGTGTTTTATGTATATGTGTGTGTGTGTGTGTGTGTGTGTGTACTTGTGTCTGTCTTCGTGTTGTCTGCTTCCATGCGCTCGCTTGTCTAGATACTTTGGTATTCATGTGTTTTCTATGTGCCAACGTCACCATTATCTATGTATAAGTGTATGCATATATGTATTTGTTTGGGTGTGTATATCTGTGTATAATTGCGTAGCTACATATTAAAAATTCATTTTCGTTCAAATCCAATTAAATTTCTAATTATTTGACTCGCATATGGGCATAAGGAAGTGAATAAAATACAATAGCAGCAACAATGAGTACAAGTAAGTGGCAGCTGCGCTTACATACACACAGACACAGACACAGAAACATACATACAGACACACACACACACACACACATAGATATAAACAAGAAGTTACCGGATAAAGTTTTGTAAATCTCAGCAGGAAGTTTAAAGTGTAGATAGCTTATATTTTATAGGGGTTAGAATATGGTTTAAAATTTTGAAAATTTGCCAACGGAAAACGTTTAGTGTATTATGTGTGAGTTTTGCAACGTTAAATTTTCAACAAATCCTCATATGTTGACAGCTGAGCACTTGACCTTTGACACTGGCTACATAAAACTTTTTAACTGCTTACCACGCCCAGGTAATTTTCTGGCTTATTCATTAAAAACTGCTTAGTTGACGCACTAAAACCAACTACGAACATACAAGAATAACTCCAAACAGCTCCAACAAAATGTGCTATGAAATTGGGTGGAGAGGGGGGGGGGGGGTTTGTGTAACGGGAAAAGAACAAAAACGAAATGTAGAAAGAGCAAGAGAAAAGGCTTAAATAGCCTCCCCTAACCGTTAACAAAATGCAGCTTGTTGACATAAAAACTACGCGCATGAAAGTCAACATGGGTAACAGAGTTGAATAAAGAACAAGTTTATAGTGGTTCAAGTGTGTTTGGAAAATGAAAATGGGAAATGTATAATGGTGAAAGGGAAATGGGAAATGGGAAATGCGAAATAGTAAATGGAAAACAAAAGAGAATATACGTAAATGTGGTTAAAATTAATTGCAGAAATAAAATTAATAAAATAAAGGCAAAAGAACAGCTTAAATAGGCAATAGCTATTGGTAAGAGACTTTTTATAAAATGGTAATAAATATTTTTATTATCTTAATATTTGTTTATTTTTTTCTTTATTCGTCTCTTTTTTTTTTGATTTATTCATTTATTTTATTATTTATTAATTTGTTTTATTATTTTATTTATTTATTTATTTCATGTGTAATGTTTAAATAGCTTCACAGTAGCAACTTATCGCCAACCGCTCACTACATCAAAATAGAAACCTAACGGTAACCGCTTATCGCCTCATAGAAGCACAGGTCGTCACAATTTTAAATCACGTTTGTTATGTTAACCCTTTAAAGCGCAACAGCTCCGATTTTCAAAATATATTTTTTATTTGGTGTAAAATTGAATAATTGAAATAATTATTTTTGGTTTCTTTGGCATATATTAGAAAGACCAGCATTTTTTTTTAATAAAATGATTATTTCTAAACAGCAATAAATTATTTTTTTTAAAACTTGCAATACACACTGGAAGATAATGGCTTCTAAACGTTGTGTTGCAGATCTGCAACACAGCGCTATAAAGGGTTAAATACGTTTACTATGTTGCTCATAATGTGAAAATGTTGCTAACATTGTAATAATGTTGCTAAACATTCTATTCAAACCTAACATCGTCATATTGTGAAATCTCTTTGAGGCCACTGTTAGTTAGATAGAGATAAGGATACTGGCTGATCGCTGAGTATTGACTTCGTTTTAAAGTGCTAAATACTGACTAATTCTTCTTCTTCCTATGCAGCTTTTATCTATAACAAATCAGCAGCTGCGTATATAATGTAACTAATGTAGCACAGTAATTTCTTTACAGCTGCAAAGTGTTGGCAAAACACTTAAATAGTTTAAAATGCAATAATTTAATTTATTGTTATATAATATTCTCAAAATATTTAAAATTTATCTACTGAATAAAGTATCATTAGATTGTTAACCGAAATTGGATTAACTTTCTATTTGAGCTTCTTCTTTCTGTTAAACAGTTTATAGATTTTTACTAATTGATTCAATAAGAGAGTTCATAAGGGCGTCAGGAATTTGTAAGTTTATTAGAAACTATAATACTGATAACTATGCTTAATACTAGTTGAGCTGATCTCTACATACAGGTATCAGCAGATATGCTCTATATCATAGTTATTGTATGTTCTTTTAACAAAAAAAAAGAACATATATACATACATAAATACATACACATATTCCATTCGAATGGCAATATGCTGCTAAACTGAACTACTGCAAAAGCATTAAATGTGTGGGTTTCGTTTGGTTTGCTATCTGCTAAGCTTTTAAGCACATTTTTATTTATTTACATAAAGGATTTTATACAATTTTTTTCTGCTTTCACTCTATATACATATATAGTAGATTTTTTTTTATTTTTTTTTTAAATTCATAAAAAACATATGTATATCTAACTATACAATCAATGAGACGCGACTCAAATAAAGCAATAAATATAAATAGTTTTGTATATATTTTAAGCTGATTTCGGTGTGTATGGATAAAAATAATATTATAATAAGATAAATGCTTTTAGTTTTAAGTGTTTTTTATTTTTATTTTTCTTTTTATATCTGTTTTAAGCCTGCAACTAGTTATTTAAAATCTACATAATATTTCATATTATTTTGCAATAAAATGTAAAGCATTTAACTGCATACAATTTGGGCTCAAAGTGTGGCTGAATTGATTGCTTGATCTTTTAATAATTAATATATTTATATAGTAGTTATTTATAAAGAGAGAATATTTATAAAATAACTAAAATGTTTATGAGTATGCAAAAATATTTTATACCAACAAAAAATAAACGATAAGTGATATAAAAAACATTTTCCGTTTTATAACCTATAAATAAATTGGGGAAATTAATGCAAACATAAATCAATTTGTCGCATTTGTAAATGATGAAAGCATCGCAATATAAAACATATTCAGAGCATTTATATATTTTTATTTTTTAGACTTAACTAACAGATACCCTTAAATCATAAATTCATTATCATATTATACATTTTATATATATTTATTATTTTTTATTAAAAGTATCTGTTAGTATAACAAAGTTTTCTTTAACTTTAAACACCCTTTAAAGTGTTTTTTAATAGCTTCACGATATGATAAGTAGGCATGCTAGACTACAAAATACCCTGTATTAATGTATTACTTACAGTAACTTTTCTATTATATTCTTATATTTCTGTTCAGTTATTCAATTATAATGCAATTTTAGTCCCAATTCAATTCATTACTTTACCTCACATCTCTCTTTATTAATCACTTGGCATTCCTGGCATTTACCTTATTGAAATGGAATTACTCATTTCCATTTACATGGAGCACCATTAAAAATGATGCAGCTAATTGCAGCTACATTCAGCCACCATCTAGCAGTTGGCAGGTCATAAATCAAAAAAAAATATTGTATAAAAATTCAGGTGCATATTACCAATGCAAATATATATATATATATATATATATATATATATATTTATTTGAGAGAAAATCACAGCATGAAAATATCAAAAATATTAACCAGTGTGTATATACATAACGCATTTTATATATATATAATGTATGTATATATACATATTTTTTGACCCACAAAAAATGTGTCCTACAAATCACGATGAGCTCGGACAGCCAAATATTCAACAAAAATAGAGAAATAAGTAAGATTACTAAAGACCAGCCTGGCCGACTAAGAAATACGCTTAATAATCAGCTTTATGTGTAAATATAACAAACAAAATACAAAAGGCCAATAGACTTTTTAATCCTTCTGTAATCTGTAAAGGGTGTGTTGCATGAAAAAGAAATCATTGCATAGTTTTGGGGGCATTCAAGTGTCTCATGTGGCATTTTGTATTTGATTTTGGTTTATGTGCAAAGAAATATATGCAAAAAGAATGTATATTTATATATATATATATAAAGTCATTGATAGACGCACTTTTTGATTTGTTATTGGTGTAAATTTAAAATGGCGTAAAAAGTATTTATTTGATTTTATTTATTGCTATGCAAGCAGACAAATATTTGTATGTAAAGTGTGCATATATAGATATAAATGTACACATATTTATTTTTGTGGTCAAGAGTCCTTTTTTTTATAGCAACAAGCGGTATAAAAACAATCATTGGTTATTTATTGATGAACTGTAAACGTTGTATGACAAACACAGTCAAGCAATAGAACATCAAAATTTTATGAAAATTTTATAATAAAAAATAAAAAAAAAAAAAAAAATTTTAAAAAAATCTTCAATTAATTTCATGAAAAAGAAATAATATAATTATACAGTATTTATCAATAGCGCACAACAAACTGTATACAAATAGAAGTAAATAATTACAAAATTTTTAGTCAACTAAAATAATTGCATTTAATTGCTATCCCCATCAATGGTCGATAACTAAACAAATTGCACCA
Organism: Zygothrica quintamaculata; assembly: GCA_037044455.1. NCBI lineage: Eukaryota > Metazoa > Arthropoda > Insecta > Diptera > Drosophilidae > Zygothrica > Zygothrica quintamaculata. The sequence continues at coordinate 8,180 of JBAMBS010000926.1, read as the reverse complement.
ATTTCCGATTCATCGTTTTAAATTGTTTTTCATTTGGTTGACTTGAACAAATTGAAATATTTGCACTACAATTACATTGATTTAAATACATTTTCAACCTAATTACTATAAATTAGATATTAATTTGGGCTACACATAAAACAGTTGATAGTCAATCATCATCTAATACAAATATTTAGGTTCCTGGCAATATGCTTCACTTAATATCTTATACTCCATGCAGCTGTCTGCCTTACAACATATAATGAAAGCTTTTCCTCTTTGGTAACACATACTAATGAATGGGAGATAACAGCTGTGCCACATACCCACATATAGTCCCTGAGAAACAAGCGTCCACACGGACGGATGGACAGATGGACGGACATGTTTAGATCGACTAAGCTAGTCCTCCTGATTAAGAATATTTGTATATATAACTCTCTTACAGTTTTCGACTTTGCAAAGTCTAATCCAAAGTAAATTAAGGTATAAGTAATAAAAAACAAGTAAGAAGTCTTTAGTCGAGTGTACCCGACTACGAAAGCCCCTTTGCCTACATATACATCCATACACACAGTTCTGCACGTACTTAGCCATTGCGCGCACCTTTTAGCCCCCCACGCTCTATATCGCGGTACTTAATGTTGTATAACTTCCGTGTTTATTGTTAAATTTTAACGAAATTTACAACGTAGATAGTCTACTGAATATGTGTGCGAAAAAGAAATTTGATCGGTTAAAATTTTTACCTTATAATCGATTTTTTCAAATTGCGAGGGTCAGGGGAGGAAATTCAAAAATCTAAAACAAACTTGTATAACCCACGAACATAACGAATCTAGATTTCAAGTTTGGTTGCTTCTTATAGTCTCTGAGAAACAGGCGTTCATACAGACGGACAGACGGACAGACAGACAGACGGACAGGGCTAGATCGACTCGTCTTGTCGTCCTGATCAAGAATATATATACTTTATGGGGTCTCCGATGATAATTTCTATGTGTTACATACTTTTGGATTTTGCACAAATCCATTAGCTCCGCTTTGCTTCTTTTTTACAAAAAGGCAAAGGGCTAAAAATGACAGTTAAAGCAATGACAACATAACAAAAACGCAGTCAATCGATTACAATTCCCAAATTGTTTTAGCCAATCTCTAAAGAATTGACTTATGTTTTCCGCTTCTAGTTAAGGTTACTTTGGTTTACCTTCAACAGTTATATTCTGCTATTTATAGACAATATTACTATAAAAGTAGAATATAAAAGTATAATATATATTATCAATTTATCAATTATGTAGCTTTATGCTCATTTGTAATTGTTTTATATATTTATATCATTATTTAGTAAATCAGTTCTCATTGGGAACTGTAACAATATATTTATCACGAAGGGTTAAAAGGAGCCGTCTCAATATAAAGAGATGAACTAAAATAAGTTCTCTCTTTCTGATTTGCCGCCGCCTTATAATACCGCATTAATAGTTAGATTTCGCGCTAAGCTGTTAGCATGAATTCTCAGTAATCTGCTCCAGTAAACAGCAGCTATATAGTTATATACAAATAAATCTATATAATAATATGTATAAATATAAATACACTTTTGGAATTGCAAGTTTAGTAGTTATATAAAATCGCTAGCGAAATCGGAAGCAAAATATTTTTTTGCACATATCCTTTGAATAGCTGTTACTACCTTAAGTACAACCAGAAGTAGAATCTTGAATAATCAGAATCCTACGATCTCTGCCCTTAAACCATAAACAAACAAGTAAGAAACCGGTAGTCAAGTGTACCTGAGTACGAGAGCCCTTTTGCTTACAATACACAGACATACACAGACATACACACATACACTCAGTTCTACACGCAATTAAAGCCATTGCGCGCTCGCCTATTAAACCACATAACACTTTGCCAGTCAAAATAATAATAGCAGCAATTAAACGATAATTATATCAAGCTAAACAGTTACTATGAATAATTAATAAATAGTTTGATATTTTACACTTGATTAATTAGAATAAAATAAACTCTTTATATATTGTTATCGATTTACATTCGAAACAAAACTAATCGTAACTAAAACCTACTGGATTACCCACAGTCAACATTGCATATATTTATATGTAATTATTATGGGAATCAATATAAAATTGAAATGAATTGAAATTAATTTCAAGCTTGAAAATACGAAAATTATAAATAAAATGTGAAAGCTTTTGTCATGTAATAAAATGAATTAGAATGAATTAAAATAAATAAATGTTGTGCGAATATAAAATGAAATATGCAATAAACGTTCAGCGGCACTTCCACTTTCATTCGTTTAACACGCATTTCCGGCATACAAATTAAAGCGAGTACGAAAATAGAGAAAAAATAAAACAGGAAAAAAGCAACAGAAAAAAAAAAATAAACACAAATAAAGAATAGAACCAATAATCCAGAAAAACAACAAAAACTGTTTCTGTTGTTCGGTTGAACTTTTCAACTTTCAGCAGCGACAGGCCTGACCTGTTGATGCCCCACAACGAGTATAGAAAAACTGTAAATTAGTATGTGAAATTATAGTTTGAACACATCCAAATAGTTTGCCCTCTGGCAATAAAAACCGGAAACGAAAGCTGCCCAGCCAGTTGGACAAAAGCTAAAATCGGTTCTTGGTATGGGACTATACATATATATATATATATATATATATATATATATATATATATATATTCTCATAGCAACAGCTGCAGCTACACGATGACGGTCAAACTAAAACCGACCGCAACAAAACCGACAACCAAAAGCAAAACGCAAACTCCAATTGCAACTAATTTCTATTTTATGGCGAACCCCTACAATATTCCCTCCCCTGCCTTCTATCTAGAAAAACTCCAGCAATAACCCGATCCACAAAGAAAAAACTTTTGTTTGTACTGTTTGCCACATTGACCGCCGGGCGGAGTTTTCGATACGCTTTTCAATTTCCTTGCGGGTTCAGTACACGTACACAGAAGCCATAAACGAAAACCCAAAAAAAAAACACCCACAAACACATAGAAGAATATCAAGTAGATTTATGCTTACTACGGATATTGCTGTGTGTGTGAGCATGAGTAGAGACTATAGAATCTGTGGACAGTCGCATTTTTGATTGTGAACCCAAAATAGTTGCCATTCGATTTAAATTTTACATTTTATTTTTAGAAATAACTACAAAAAATATTTATATTTAGGTCAATATATAATACTATAATTATTGTTATAATATCTAAATTCATTGCGGAATTTTGCAATGGAATTTGCCAATGTGTTTCAATAACTTTTTTAAATTGTCCTTATTAAATGCATATAATATTTATTAAAATAATCAACAAAATTCCTAAAGTCTTTCTACAGCAATCGGTATTAAAGTAGTATTTTTTTTAAATACTATTTAATATACATATATTTTAAATATATAAAAATAATAATATATATTTAAGAGAGAAATATGATATAAATATATGTAAAATATACAAAATAAATAGCTTGCATATTTTACATACAAATTCTTTTACAGCACATGAAAATCGCTGGCAGCTAAATGCATGCACATACATACAGTTTTAGATGCACTGTACTCTGGGATTTTGAATGAAAACTTTTGCTACCTGCTATTAACTCTGCTGCAACGTCGCTTTCGGCATGGCAGTTTCTTACAATGAGTAGCTAGACAGACAGCTCTGACATAGTAGCTAATGAGAATAATTACACATATACATGTGCATGTGTATATGCGTATGTAATACAGATAACAAGCGAATGTTGTAGTTGCTCAAATTGTGAGAGTAGAGCAAATTGTCGAGTCCATTCAGTTTATTGAAACTTTGGTTCAGGCAACAAGTTGCAAATTAGTTTATTAGCAGCAATTATTATATATATAATATATTGTTCATCTTCTAGTTTAATAACTTTACAGCGAGAAACAAGTAAGTAAGCTGTAGTTGGGTGTACCTGACTACGAGAACTCCTTTGCAAAGTAAACTGTTGCGCGTTGATGTTATTTGATGTATTATTTCACAAGTGATTGTTCAAGATTCTACTTCTACTACCTTAAGGGTTGTTAAATATGTGAGAGGATATATTTCTTCTCCGATTTCCTTACCAGAATTTTGCAGTTTGTTGTAATTTATTTATTTTTTTTTTTTGCGTTAACTTTCATATTATTTTTTTAAATTTATTGCATTCCATATTGCAAAATCGAAAAGTTTGCGGGAACTATATATATATTCTTGATCAGGAGGAGTAGCTGACTCGATCCTAGCCATGTGGGTATGTGTGTGTGTGTGTGTGTATGTGTGCTTATGAGGACAAATGGGTTAACGTAGTCAGTCGGGTATACCCGACAGCAGATTCCATACTTGTTTCGACTGAAATGTTGATAAAATCAAGAACTCAAATATTAATTTATATTTATATATTTTATTATTTGAATTTATAGTAAATAGCTAGCTATTTACATATCACACATGATATCAGTCTATCCGACTCGGATAGACTGAGAATTCATGCTAACAGCTTAGCGCGAAATCTAACTATTAATGCGGTATTATAAGGCGGCGGCAAATCAGAAGAGAGAACTTATTTTAGTTCATCTCTTTATATTGAGACGGCTCCTTTTAATCCTTCGTGATAAATATATTGTTACAGTTCCCAATGAGAACTGATTTACTAAATAAAGATATAAATATATAAAACAATTACAAAGAAGCATAAAGCTACATAATTGATAAATTGATAATATATATTATACTTTTATATTCTACTTTTATAGTAATATTGTCTATAAATAGCAGAATATAACTGTTGAAGGTAAACCAAAGTAACCTTAACTAGAAGCGGAAAACATAAGTCAATTCTTTAGAGATTGGCTAAAACCATTTGGGAATTGTAATCGATTGACTGTGTTTTTGTTATGTTGTCATTGCTTTAACTGTCATATTTTACTCTGCACTTTTTGACCATTCCTTGTTTATTCTGGATCGGATTTTGCAAAATCGAAAAGTATGCAACAGTTATATATATATTCTAGATCAGGAGGACTAACTTAGTCGATGTAGATATGTCTGTCCGTCCGTCCATATGGATTCCCGATTCTCAGTGACTCTGTGTGGGTATGTGTGTGAGTGTGTGTATTTTTTTGTGTTGCAGTCCAGCCGGAGAATCCTTGAAAGATTCGACATCTTCGGGAGTTAGATGGATAAGTGCCGGCTAGGTATTCCATCGGTTATCAGGATGTGGTGCCCAAACAAGCGCACGCTTGCTCCTATAAAGTTCCTGCTTTCGTTTCCTTTGATAGTCTCTTTAGTCGTCTCTTACGGCAAGCCGAGCTACACACGGGTCGCCCGCATTTATGCAGCGCTGTAGGTTCTGTTGGCTATTTCATGTCTGAGTGTGTGTGTGTGTGTATGTGTGTATACCGATTAATAAAGCATCCAATTTCTATATATATATATATATATATATATATATATATAATACCTTTATTTTCATCTATATTATTACTCAATCTGTCTATAAATAAATATATTTTTTTCAAATTTCAATAAACCTATTTATATTCTCGTAGAATCGTAGTATCCTTACAGAATTTATGCTAACTTAAATTGTAGTAATATAAATATTAATGTAATTCTATATTCATATAAATCAATATAATTGAACTTATTTTATTTGCTTACTGAAAATATAAGGTAATAATGTTATTATTAAAATAGCTAAATTGTTATATAATCATCTTAAATTTATAAAAATATATTGTTTTTTTGCAGAGTTTGTTTGATTTTGAAAATAATGTTGCATCATTGAATTATTTTGCATTGTTCAATGAATAAAGACCCAACAAATCCTTTTATGTATTTCATACTGATTGAGAGAAATCTGAAGTCGAATTAAGAAATGCTGAAACAAACATAAATAAAGCAATTAATGTGAAATGGGCAAATATTATATTAGCTACTCCCTCAATTTGGGCTAATATAAATTGTTGAAAGACATATAAAATCCGCTTTGATTGATTTCAATGTGCCACAAAGGAAATCTATTGATATCAAAATTGTATAATAGACAAATAATACAAGTGTATATATATATATATATAATTATAATCTGATTGATTACCATCAAAGTTGGTATTGCTCTACATCGCAAAGGGAGTATTAGGCAATTTAATGAATTTAAGCAGCTTAACTCCATTCAATATTTCCAACCCAAACAAGTCAAAGAAAATTTCTGCTCTAATTGATTGTATACTTAAGAGGCTTTAAAGTCTTCTTATTGCATACAATGAAAATTTCTCTTCATTCCCACACACAACTTTAGCTCTCTCCTTCATCATTAAGAGATCGCTTAAACGATTGTTAGTGCAACACTCAGCGTATAATTAATTTTAAATGCATTTAAGCATGGAACACCCACAATATTATATACAACTATGTGTGTGTGTGTGTGTGTCTGTGTGTGTGTGCAACATATAGTATACAATGCAACACATTTAGACGACTATCTTGGCCTGTATATATGTATGTATATGTGTATGTTGACCAATATTTCGTTTGCAAGTGCAGTTTAACTCAGTATCTGCTGACAGTTTTGTGATTTTTTTTTTATTTTTTACTTTTTTGCTATTTACAATGTATAAAATTGCTCATATTTATTGTTTAATTACGGTGACAACTTTAAAATTAATTTAACAAACTGCAGTTACTTCGACAACAGCTACAACAATTGCAGACTATCATTTAAGTTTCAGTCTGAGTTTGAGTTTGAGTTTGAGTGTGTGTTGAGTAATTAACAGCGTCAATTTAATTGGTAAATGTTGGCCATTGCACTGCATTTATCAATTGGTGCAACATTTTCCAATTACTTTATTTGTTATCCTTTTGCTTTGTTCAATTTTCAATTAAATTAATTGCTAGCATTCTGTGTAAAATGTATCTCTATCGCTTCATACTCTTCAATTCTCATCTATGGAGGGGGGGGGGAAATTGTATAAATTTCCTCTCTTTGTTTTGACTTATAAATATTGAGTTGAATTTTATGCTAAGAGTTGCCAAAAACAGTATAAAAATGACCAACTGCATTTCAAAATAATATAGAAAATGGAAATGGAAAATCAAGTATATAGAGTAACTGTACACATACACATACCATTACATTCGCTCCCTATACACTTGGATTTTGTTGTGCTGTGGAAATGAAACTTAATGGAAAAATGTTTTATGTCTGTTCCACACGCAATGAAAATTGCAAGTGGATAACACAGAAAAAAAAAAAAAAATAAATAAATAAAAATAACAAAACAGAAAAAAAAGAAACAAAAACAGAAACAGAAAAAAGAACAAATAAAAATCAAGAGATAGGAAAAAGCAACAAGAATTTTTACCCACTGATGGCAACTTGACAAGATGCCAAAAATAGCAACCAATGTTGTGGCGGCAACTAACTGTAAAAGGTGGCTTCTTGAGGCGTGGCATTAGGTGTGGCAACTGTTGCCTTTAGTGGGTGGATTGGGAGGTGTTGCTTAGATAAACTGGCATGATTTAAATAGCAGAAAAACTTTTCGAGACCCGACAAGCCACCTGGCACAAATGTAAAAATCCCCCCCCACCCCTCCACATATATATACATATATGTATGTACACTTACACATACATTTATGTACTTGTGGCATTTTTCAACATGGCAACTGTCATCTTGCGTTTGTCATGTGCTTTTGCATTGTGACATTGCGGTGCTCTGGCCACATTCCTCTTTCAGTTTTATCAAGTTGCTCTTCTTGATTGAATAAACAGGCACAAGTCTAAATATGTACACACACACACACACGCACATATATATATATATATATATGTATATATGTGTTTGTTATCGTTTTTTTTGTGTCTGTGCCACTCAAACTGTTGTGGACAATTTTATGCGTAGCACTTGGATAGAAGTAGAAAATAATATTTACATGCTTTGGCTATGTGAGTCGGGCTAAGAGCCAAAAACCAAATGAATAATGGCCCAAAAACTGTTGAAAATCTCAATGCAGTGAGTTTGTATAAGGCAGTCAGAGTCTGTCTGATCTGTTAATAAATCATTAAAATCGTTCTTTAACGACAGTAAAATGTCATTCAACTTATCACAGAGACCATTCATAAAGAAAAGATTAAAGATTTTTC
>JBAMBS010000924.1:0-47236 GCA_037044455.1 Zygothrica quintamaculata | reverse complement strand
GGGCCCCGGGGGGGTATAATAGCGCGCGCAAAATAAGAGCTACAGCAACAAAATTTGAAACGTAGATTTGTTATGTTCGTACGCTATACGAGTTTGTTTTTGATTTTTAAATTTCCTCCCCTGACCCCCGCAAATCGAAAAAAACGATTATAAGGTACAATTTTTAGCCGATAAGATTTCTTTTTCGCACACATATTAAGTAGACCATTCTTCATCTACGTTGTGAGTTTCGTTAAAATTCAACGAAAAACACGGAAGTTATACAACAATAAGTACCGCGCTATAGAGCGTGGGGGGCTAAAAGGCGCGCGCAATGGCCAAGTACGTGCAGAACTGTGTGTATGTATGAGTATGTGTGTATGGCTGTATATGTAGGCAAAGGGGCTCTCGTAGTCGGGTACACTCGACTACAGACTTCTTACTTGTTTATAGTTTTATTTATTTATTTAATAAATTAGAAGTGTTAAATTATATATATTCATATATATATTTAATTTATAGTATTCTTTAAATTTAGTCTACGCTAATTTATGTAAGATAATGTATGAATATTAACCTTAATATATATCTTATATATTTGCTAAAGTTTTCAAGATTTTCATTCATTGTGTATTTGTGTCTGTGTGTTTGTGTATGAAATAGCAGCAGATTGAAGCTGTTTTCAAAGTTTGACTATGGGTGGTAAAAGTTTTTGCCAACTATTAGCCAAATCGCTTGAGCAAAGCGCCAATAAGCCGTATAACTTGTAGCTGATGCAGCCGCTTCCGACCAGTTAGAGGACTCGCCTAAAGTATTACGACACATCTCAGAATTTATGATCCATCGAACAGACTGTACAGACAGACTGTAAGGAAGTTTAAACCCCTGCTCTTATCTCTTCTCTATCACTCCTTTACCATTATTCACTCTGCAGCAAAAACAACAACAACAACAACAACAACAACAACAACAAGAACCAAGAATCCAATACCAACTACGGAAGTGGAAAACCGCTCAAGCGCTGAAATCGTGTGCGTGTAAACATATTGGCTGCCTTCATGGATATTTACGGCTCTGGCGTTTTGCTTGTGTGTCATTGATGTACGACTGGCGTATGCAAAGGTAGCTTGGAGTAACTGCTATATATATATGCTATATGGTATGGTATATGCTATATGCTATATGGCATATGGTGTATGGTATATGATAGGCTTCAAAAAAAAAATAAAAAATGGAGCACAATTTTCATGGTAAATATTACGAGTGTGAGGTTAGGCATGAGAAATGGCAAATTAACTTAAATTAATGGTTGGAGATGTGCAAATTTATTAAAATTGATACAAACAGGGCATAAACTGGCAGCTTTCTAACTTCATTTAAGTAAATTTATGTGTTGACCTAATCAAATACCAACCTGACAACTACCATGCTATACTATTGGCCAAACCAAATTCAAACTTTTTTATCAATCAAAAGTCAAATCGATACGACTTAACCAAAACCCAAGTCATTGCCAAAAGCAAAATTGCAGAATTTCTCTTACATTCAATCCCACCCACTTCAGTTCAATACAGTTTCAGTTCAATTCTTATACCTTACTCATCCACAGCACGTAAATCATGAAGCTTATGTTATCAATATAAGCATTAAGTTCTGCTACATTCTACACAACCAGCTAAGCAATATATATATATATGTATATATATACAAAATCTCACATTGATCGGGTGTTGAAATCATCCTTTCTGCACCAGCATTGAAGCATTTTATTTATTTATGGCTTCAATTTGCTTGTAAGTAATTAAGCCGAGCTTGTCTGGATTAGTGGCGAACACTGAATAGTCCAATGCCTGAGTGACAGCTCCAGCGCAATGGGAGCTAAAAGTTGTAGCTGAAGGCTTGCGTCTTGAAAGCTCAGAGAAAATACTTAGAAAAAAAATATGAATAATTATGGATACTGTTAACTAAAGTATATACCAAACCTGACTTATATATACCTCATCTTAAACACTTATTATTATTAAGTAGTAATTGATTCTATAATAGATTGATAACTTTGGTATAAGAAAGAGATTTATAATAGGAGTGAAAAGTATAATATGCTTGCTATATAAGCATACTTGTAGTAAATATTTCTAGCAAAGTTATAGTAATATTTTATATATTATAAAATAAATTTCTATATAAACTATACTCAAGATATAAAGAGAAAATAATTTTATAACAATAGTTTAGGGTATCGGATAGTTAATCCAAATTTAATAGTGCATCATTTTGTGCTTTTATTATTAATGGAATTTTCCTAAGTTTTTCATACAAATTGACAACTCTGTAGAAGGACATTAGCTTGAGCTACATTCTGTGAGTGTCCCTGTCGATTTATGCGCTTTCATTACGACCAAGTAAATGCAATCAGGTAAGAAATTATCAGGTAGCAGCTTACAACTTAACCTTGCAAGCTCTTTAATGCACTTTTAATTGTGCTGCGACCTGTACTGAGCACTGAACTGTAAGTCGTAAGCTGTGAGCTGTGTGCTGTGTGCTGTGTGCTGTAAGCCCTAAGCTATAAGCCACAAGATGCCTATTGTTAAGAACGAAAAGGGTGTAAAACTGGTGCAAAAAGGTATAAGAAAAATGTAAATGAAAAATGGATAATTAAGGTTGTCATTAACAGTGCATAAATGCTACAAGCTGATATTATGGCCTTAACTCAACATTGTTGGCCATAATTTTAATTATTAGCCAATGACAAGAACAATGCGCATACGCCATATGTTGCCATTAGTTAGCATAAATTATTGAAAATCAGAATTTATGTGCTTATTGTCATAATTATGCCTAACACTAAAATAATACATGAAATGAACAAACAAACATAGAAATAAACAAACAAAGAAAACAATTGATTAATATAAAACTGGTGAAATACAAAATTCTACTTAATTGCAAAACACAGAAAAATAAATTAATATTTAATATATGCGTAATTAGTTTGATAAATATTATCAACAAAACTAAAACAAATAAAATTTTATATAAAATCCTTGGGGAAATCCTCTCTGGTTGACTTTTATAGCATTTCAATTTAGCCACAGCTATCAATTAATCACATTACTAAGCGTTTTCATATTGATTACTAAGTACTTCAGTACAAAGTATATGTTAGGACAGAAGCGGAAAAACCAAAAAAAAACAAGTAAGAAGTCTGTAGTCGAGTGTACCCGACTACGAGAGCCCCTTTGCCTACATATACAGCCATACACACATACTCATACATACACACAGTTCTGCACGTACTTGGCCATTGCGCGCGCCTTTTAGCCCCCCACGCTCTACAGCGCGGTACTTATTGTTGTATAACTTCCGTGTTTATTGTTCAAATCTAACGAAATTCACAACGTAGATGGAGAATGATCTACTTAATATGTGTGCGTAAAAGAAATTTGATCGGTTAAAAATTGTATCTGAAAATCGATTTTTTCAAATTGCGGGGGTCAGGGAAGGAAATTGAAAAATCTAAAACAAACTCGTATAGCGTACAAACATAACAAATATACATTCCAAATTTCGTTGCTCTAGCTCTTATTTTGCGCGCACTACTATACCCCCCCGGGGCCCAAAACGCCACTTTTGCTGATCTATAACTTCCGAGATTTTTGATCAATCTTACCCATATTCACAACATCGATCAAGAATGGTCCAATAATGATGTGTACCAAAAATAAATTTGATCGGTTGAAAATTGTGCTTAATAATCGTTTTTTTCGATTTGCGGGGGTCAGGGGAGGAAATTCAAAAATCAAAAACAAACTCGTATAGCGTACGAACATAACGAATCTACGTTCCAAATTTCGTTGCTCTAGCTCTTATTTTGCGAGCGCTACTATACCCCCCCGGGGCCCAAAACGCCACTTTTGATGATCTATAACTTCCGAGATTTTTGACCAATCTTACCCAGATTTACAACATCGATCAAGAATGGTCTAATTATGATGTGTGCCAAAAAAAAATTTGATCGGTTGAAAATTGTGCTTTATAATCGTTTTTTTCGATTTGCGGGGGTCAAGGGAGGAAATTGAAAAATCAAAAACAAACTTGTACAGCGTACGAACATAACAAATCTAGATTTCAAGTTTGGTTGCTCTAGCTCTTATAGTCTCCGAGAAACAGGCGTTCATACGGACGGACGGACGGACGGACGGACGGACGGACGGACGGACGGACGGACAGACAGACGGACAGGGCTAGATGAACTCGTCTTGTCGTCCTGATTCAGAATATATATACTTTATGGGGTCTCCGATGATTATTTCTATGTGTTACATACTTTTGGATTTTGCATATTTCCAATAGCTCCGCTTTGCTCTTTTTTTACAAAAAAGGCAAAGGGGCTAAAAATGAAATTAAAATGGAATCAAATAATAAATAACGTCAAGTTGGGTGATAATATATATATATATATATATATATATATATATTTGTGTGTATGTATACATATTTTTGTTTTTATTTCCAGTCAAGTATGCTCGTCACATTGAAAACTATCCACTTGTATATTGCATTTCATTGACAGGCCTTCTGTGAGCAACAGCTGTCAGCGGCAAATGTGTATAAATTGTGTTTTCCCCAATTTAATTACTTAATGATTTTTATTTTTATTTTTATACATATACAAATAATATACTCTATTATTTTGTCTACTGCAGAAAAGGTGTAATTGTGATAATAAATCAGCAGGCAGATAATATTATCAGTGTATGCCTAAAACTAACTAATACTATATTAATATTAATTCATTATTGAATATATATATTAAATTATCTTCCTTTCACAATATATTTTATATTACTCCAAAATCTGAATAACAATATCTCTATTTCTTCTAACAGGCATATGCCTAGATATGACTATTTAAAAATCTTTATATGTTGCATTAATTATCCGTGTAGCGTAACCAAATGTCGAGTATGTTCAACTTTGAATGTTCTACTTAGATTTTTGTTTGCCATTTCAATTTACTTTTTGTCCAACTTTCCCAGTCAAATGCCAAAATTCCATTCTCTGTGTAAAATGCAACAGTGGTGTAAATTAGTCAGAATCCGATTTTCTATGGAATTTTAATAAACTTTAACATTTCATTTGCCTTTTGTATAGCCAAGAATAAACAAGTAAGAAGTCTGTAGTCGAGTGTAGCCGACTACGAGAGCCCCTTTGCCTACATATACAGCCATACACATACATTCTCATACATACACACAGTTTTTCACGTACTTAGCCATTGCTCGCACCTTTTAGCCCCCACGCTCTATAGCGCGGTACTTAATGTTGTATAACTTCAGTGTTTATTGTATAATTTTAAAGAAATTCACAACGTAGATTAGGAATGGTCTTCTTAATATAAGTGCCAAAAAGAAATTGATCGGTTAAAAACTGTGTTTAATTGTTAATTTTTTAATTTTATTGAAGTTATCAACCTTGACAAGGTTCAGGGAAAATATAAAGTGCTTTCCGTTACAAAAGAAAGACAATACATAATGCGATTATTTGTCCGCTTACTCACTCTCCATTGTATATACATACCAAGTAAGAATGTGATTCAATTCTACTTGATTTAAAATACAAGAATGTCGTGGTCAGTCCGGTTGACCATGTTGGAATCGAGTGCGAAAATTTTATGAATGCCCCAATTTCAGAGTCAATAAATACTTCACCACTACACGAAGATCATGGTTATTTACATGATCGGTTATGTATTCGACTGGAAGAATAAATAAAGAACCATAAAACCGATAACGATAACGTCGCGACTGTTATAAGTGCACCATGTATAAATATACACTTCTTGAGCTGGTAGAATATTTGGCATAACGACTTTATACGCAGCACCATGAAGTGGTACGTGTTAAGGAGCTTAATCATTTGGCTGGTGATCAGCTTTGAGCCAACATCTTCTTCAATACTACGAGATAACATAGTTGCCAATAGATTACCTTTTAAAAGGTCAGACAGAATTTTCAAGAATGATTTGATTGAGGAAGCTTTTATAAGTGAAACCACCAGACAAACTTCAACAACACTTTTTCCCAGGTCCACCACGTCTGTTACTACCGATTCTCCAACAAAAACTACCACACAAACTTCAACAATTTGGATACCCAGCTTCACCAGGTCTACTACTACCGATTCGCCAATAAAAACCACCACACGTACTTCCACAACTCGTTTACCTAGCTCCACCACGTCTAATACTACTAGAACTACAACAAGAACCACTAGGCAAATCTCAACAACGCGATTACCTAGCACCATAAGGCCATCTACCACTACATCAATTCCTTCAACATATTGCCACTTCAATATCAATGGTGATCTCAAGAATCCTGCCCCATTGCTCACTCCAGAAGGTGCTTTGACCTGGCTACTGCCCAATAAAACAGGTACCTACACAATCAAGAAAGGGTCGAGCATCAAGTTCCACTGCACAGGACCATTGAGTCTGCCCTTCAATCGCTATACTGAGTTGAAAGCACGCTGTGTTGGGAATCAAATATACGAAGCGGATGGCCATAAGGTGCAAATAGAGAAATTTACGTGTCAGTCCTGGCCCACATATGAAGCTGTACGCACTGGTGATCCTTGCAATGGAGGTTCGGAGCTGGTGCAAATTGGTTTCATTGTCAACGAAGGTCTGTTACCACATGTGGAACTTTGCTACAATGAGGATATACAAATCACACGTTATGCACGCTACGAGCTGACTACAGCAAATGTTGCATATCAGAGAGGAGTGGCACAACCGGGTTATCTGCGCAGTGATTTCTATGCGAACAATAATGTTCACGAGCTCTACAGTCTGGGACATCAAATGGATATGTTAAGCAGTACACTCAATGTAAGTCCTAGTCAGTATCTGAACAGCAGTAGTGATTTATATCTAGCACCTGGTCAACTCGCTGCTCGTCATGATTTTGTACACGGTTCAGCTCAGCGTGCAACTCATTTCTATGTGAATGCGGTGCCATTGTGGCACAGTATCAACATGGGCAACTGGCTGGCAGTGGAGCGAAGTGTACGACAATTTGTGGCAAAGGAGGGCCTAAATGTGAGTGTGCATGCAGGCAGTTGGGGCGTGGCCACATTGCCCAATGAGCAGGGGCAGAATACGGAAATTTATCTTGACAACAGTGGCAAGAAATTGCCCGTGCCAAAGTTGGTGTACCGCATTGTTATTGACCAAGTGAGCCGCAAAGGTATTGCACTGATTGTGGTCAATGATCCTCATGCCAGCCTGTCGGAGATACTGCAGAAGGAAGTTGTATGTAAGGATATTGGTTATCGTCTAAATTGGTTGGACTGGGAAAAGACCCAAGTGATCAAGGGCTACTCGTATGCCTGTGACGTAAAAGACTTTATTGCTGTAATCAAGGATCTGCCCGTAGATCAGTTAAAGACTAATGGATTGCTTGGTGTTGCTAACACAACCATAGAGCAGGCAAAGAAATTATGCAGTTTTCGTGTGAACGGCGATCTTAAAGATCCTGCTCCGCTTTATGTGGTACGCGACTCCAATGGCAAACCACAATATCTTCTGCCCAATACTCAGGGAATTGCAGAGCTAAAGCATGGCCAAGCACTGGAGCTGTACTGTAATGGTACTCGTTCTTTTGCTGGGCTTTTCACAGGATATAAACGACTTGATGCCAGCTGCTGGGAGCAACAAAGCTTCCAAATGCTGGGAAGTATCTACCACCTTAACGATTTCGTGTGCTCATCCTGGCCAGCTCATACAGCAAGACGCACTAATCGCAAGTGCAATGGCGGCACCAATCTACTGGAAGTCGGCTTCCAGCTTGCCGAGGATAATGAAGCTGATGATTTTCTGCATCTCTACGATGTTTGTCACGATGAACTGGCAGAGGTAACGCGTTATGTCCATCATGTACTATACCCTGGTAGTGCACAGTATCAGCGCTCTGTAAGTCGTCCCTCGTTTATAACCGGTGACTTCTATGGTGGCAAGAACGTGAACCAAAAGTATACACAAGTACAACAGAACATTACAATCAGTGATATTCTGGGCATGGATGCATCACCCTATTTCAATACAAGTTCCAATGTATACTTGGCCAGAGGTCATATGGCCGCCAAGACTGACTACGTTTTCGGTGCAGCACATCAGGCAACCTTTTACTTTGTGAATGTTGCTCCACAATGGCAAACCTTTAATGCTGGCAACTGGGAGAGAATCGAGAATAGCGTGCGTGTCTATGTAGGTAATGAAAACTTAACCGTTGATTGTTACACTGGAACTTGGGGCGTGTCGACGCTGCCCGGTGCAGATGGCAGGCCAAAGCAACTGTATTTGGATTTTGATGAGAATGGCAATGGCCTCATTCCTGTGCCCATGTTGTACTTCCGTGTGGTTATTGATCGTGCGAGTCGCTATGGCATTGTGCTAGTGGGCGTTAATAATCCGCATGCTAGTCTTGATCAAATTGACAAGGAATATATAATCTGCCCAGATATTGGTGATGCAATCGATTGGATAAGCTGGAAGAAAAATGATCTAAATACAGGCTATTCATATGCCTGCACTGTGGAAGATTTCACAAAAGTCGTCACAGATTTACCATTGGCAGATCTGAAGACAAATGGAATTCTAGGCATAGAAAAAAGAAAACAAAAGTAAATAATAAGTGAGAAAATAAAAGTTTCTATCCATACGTGTGTATGATATGAGAACATTGTTATATTTACTCGGACTCGAACCCCAGACACCTCCTACTGCTCAAGATTGATAAGGAGCAAAAAAAATTTGTTGTGTTTCTGAGAAACTATTAATAAATTTAATATGCATATAAATTAATTACTATCTAGTGATAAGCCAAGTTAATAACTATCAAAGCTCAACTTTTATGACTTTCCTCAATTTTGTTTTGTTTCTTTACTTTGTTTTGCTTTTTCTTTTGACATAACTCTGACAATGCTTATCAACTCATACCATTCCATATTGGAATAGCTTACGTATTTTCTAAATTAATCTTATCTATACTAACTGTATGTAGATACAATAATAAGTGTTTGTCAATGCCAGTAGATCAATGAATTGATTGAAATACTGCAAAATTACACGTTTTGCAAAATACTGTGATTATATGCAATATAATACGAATTTTAAGAGGGTACTAAATAAGTAAACGTTAAGGGATTATAATGAGTAACATTCACATGTATTTTATTGGAAAGATTAGATTAATAAATATTAATTTACTTAACAAATCAAATTAATTGGCAGCTGTTCCTTAAACATTAAGTATATTATATTATACATTATATTATATTATATATACATATATTATATTATACAAATGGACGAAGTCCAAACAGTTGAAGAGCGCCATCTAGAGGTAGAAGGCATATCATTCGCTGGCTAAAGGGATTTTTATATGCAAATGAAAATAGATTTTCTGCGTTTATATAATATAAATAAAATAATGAAATAAAAAATTAATAAATTTAAATTTTAAACATCTTAATTTTTGCTAAATTAAATTAATTAATTTAATTTAAGTAAATTAAGGTAAAAGCAATAAAAAAAAGTAAACAAAGAATTGTCAACAAATGTGACATAAAATATGACAGTTAAAGCAATGACAATATAACGAATATCAATCAATCACTTATAATTCCCAATTGGTTTTAGCCAATCTCTAAAGAATTGACTATTATTTTTCCACTTAGAGTTAAGGTTACTTTGGTTTACCTTCAACAATTATATTCTACTATTTATAGACTATATTACTATAAAAGTAGAATATGTTTATTCGTCTTATAATGATTAGTGATTATATTTATCGCCATAAATAGTTACTGCATGTCCTACGTGCCTACATTGTAGGCTTGTAATCTTATAAAATGAAAATATATAAAAATAAAAAATTGAAATAATACCAATATGTCAATAATGTAGCTTTATTTTTCTATGAAATAGTTTTATATATAATACATATTTTTATTTATATAAATCAGTTCTCATTGGGAACTGTAACAATATATTTATCACGAAGGATTAAAAGGAGAGCCGTCTCAATATAAAGAGATGTACTAAATTAAGTTGTCTCTTCTGAGTTGCCGTCTGTCTTATAGACCGCATCAATAGTTAGGCTACGCGCTAAGCTGTTGGCATGAATTCTCAATCTATCTGTATACCGACTGATATCACGTGTGATCTGATCTGAACCTCCACGGAGCTGCTATATATAAATTCATATAATAAAATATATAAATATAAATTAATATTTGAGTTGTCGATTTTATCAACATTTCAGTCGAATCAAGTATGAAATCTGCTGTCGGGTATACTCGACTACGTGAACAACATCTTTGCCTACATAAGCTGACATACACACACACACATACCCACATGGCTAGATCGAGTCAGCTACTGCTCCTGATCAAGAATATATATAAAGCTGTTGCATAATTTTCGATTTTGCAAAATCCAATGCAATAAATAAATCAAGTAAGAAATCTATAGTCGAGTGTACCCGACACATATACATACAGTTCTTTTACACGAACTTTAAGCAATTTCGCACGCTTTTTAGCCCCCGCGCGCTTCATAACGCGATACTTAATGTTGTATAACTTCCGTTTTTTTGGCTTAAACTGCGTGTACAACTGTGTGTATCTATATTATCAAAGGGGTTCTCGTAGTCAGGTACACTCGACTATAGAATTCTTACTTACTGTTTGAACAGTTAAGAAATAAAATCAAATTAATATAATCCTCAGAAATCCTTAATTTGATTAAACCAAAGTCTATTTGATATTGAAATTTATTAACCTAAAAACGTGGCAAAAATAATATGGTCCTAATGCTCCTACACTAGCCAACATAATATTCTCTTTCTCTCTTTAACCCATTGATATATTAAATCAAGTCTCAGTTTTGAAATTCAGCTGATATTTATCTTTATTGTAATCATTAAATTACATATAAAATTTTATTAATTTAATTTTTCAATCCAAAAATATAGAGTTAAATAGTCCATGACTAAAAAATTAACAATTATAATCAACGAACTATGAGCTTGTATTATAATTATAACTCTCTAAGGTCGAATGAGCACATTTAGTTTAGACCTTAAACTAATTAGTTTAAATCAAAATTAAGTTAAATAATTAAAACAAATATTCAAGCATAACATGAAAGTCATATAAAATAGAGTTTAACCCAAAACAGAGTTCAGTTTGATACCAAAATCTTATCACAACTATAGTGCTCTATATATTATTTTTTTTTCAAATATGCGACAGTTTGGTTATGTTATCAATTGTTTGTTGGCTTTGACCTTGCTCGATTTAGGCCAGGTCAATGCACACAGAAGTGAGTGCTAGATTTGATAAAATTAAGGTCGAAAAGTTTAACCAACTTGATCAACATTGTCAGGGTTTGGACGAGATTGCCGCAATATAAGCTGCACAGCCAATCAGAGATGTATATTGCGAAACGTGGCATGTGAGAGAGATCAACAGGATGGCAGGACTTGCGGCAGATATCCTGAATGTGTAGCACAATCAATGGATGGAGGTGTGTACCAGCTGACCTTATAAACATATTTTCAATGTCATGCTAGCAAATCATCAGTTAAAGTGATCTTTTTCAGATCAGCAATTAATCACGATCGACACCACATCCAGCACAGCTAACACTCGCCTCCTTAGCACATCCCACTCAGAGATCAGCACCAACACAATCCAATTGAATAATCAAATATATAATAAGGCGTACATGGACATCGACAAGGACACTGATTTTGAACTCTTAAATATGACTGCAGCAATTGACGATGCTTCTGCTGGACGCCATGCAGATCAACGTCAGGCCAATGTACTGGTCATTGTAAAGGAAAGCCCCCAGCTACCTAATATGAATTCCAATCTTTTGCCCAATTTTAATCCAAATAACCAACCCCGGCGACAGCCTTGTGTGCCTAGTCCTTATTATCCATATGCCTGTAGCTATCCCTCTACCTCCTACACGCCCGCATCTAGAGCTCAACCAACTTATGCACAGCCGCAATTGAGAGCTCCCACACCAGCCTGTTATTATAACTGTTATCCTAGATGGGTGGGCAGTTATCCTCTTGCTAGATCTTTTAAGCCCTCATTGACCAACAATTATCTAATTTACTTATCAATTTAGGCTCCTAAAAGATTCCTTATTCATCTTACTTTACTCACTAGATTTGCCATTTTTTCGTACTATACGGTAGAACGATCACCACAGAAGTTATTTGCTTCGATAGCACCATTTCCTCTAGCTGCATACCAACACGCTTAGTTCCACCTTAAAGGTAGCCAAGATAGCCACAGCCTCAGTTAAAGCCATATATAACACATTTGTATAATAGTAGAGCTGACCATTATCTTTTCTCGTCTACATTTATCATATTCCCAGATTCTTCAGACTTTATCGACATGGAACTAGTATCATCACGTGCATTTCATAATATTACTAGACGACAAGTTTATATGCCTGGACCTGTGCTCCAACCACTACCACTACCCAGATCCCCTGCAGCCCCACCGTCTGGCCGAGTCTTTTATCCTCCAATACAACCTGTGCCCATGCCCATGCCCATGCCCATGCCCATGCCCATGCCTATGCCCATGCCTATGCCCATGCCTATGCCCATGCCCCCTCCACCACAATACATGCAGCCACCATTGGTCCTGCTACCAATTGGTGCAGGCAGTTGGAATGGTGTCGGCTTCAACAACAACCAGTACTATGGTCCAGGTGGCACTTATCCAACTTATAACACACAGCTTACCACTCCAAGACCCTATTATGACTACTACAATAGTAACAATAACTACAATAACAATAATAACAATAACGATTACAATTCATATGCATAAAAAACTATTAAAATGCACTGAAATATATATACATATATGTATATTATGGAAATCGGTTAGATTTATATACGTTATCCTGTAAGGAAGTGGCAAAAGTAATGATTCAAATAAATAAATTTTATTGATTACAGGACAATCTGGGGATGGTGTGGAGGGTAATGGTATGGTTGATATTGGAGTGAATGGGAATGGAATGGATATGGGTGGTATTGGACCGAATGGTATGCGAAACATGGACATGGAGATGGGACGAAATGGTGTAGGACCTAGAGGAAATGGAATGTGCGGTAATTGGGGAATGGGCCCCAATGGCAGGAATGGTATGAATGGTAATGGTATGAATGGAAATGGAATGAATGGCAATGGCATGAATAGATATGGAATGAACGGAAATGGAATGTATGGTAATGGAATGAATGGTAATGGAATGAATGGCAATGGGAAGAATGGTAATGGCAATGGGATGAATGGTAATGGCATAAATAGAAATGCAATGAATGGCAATGGAATGAATAGGTATGGAATGAACGGAAATGGAATGAATAGAAACATCCATGCACTGAATCGACGTAAGCGCAGTTTAATAGGTTCCACTAATCGAAAGCAATCAGGACAGCAGGGTAATGGAATGGGTGGTAATGGAATGGGCGGTAATGGTATGGGTGGCAATGGAATGGGTGCTAATGGTATGGGTGGAAGAGGAGGCTATGGCGGAAATGCTATCGGATATGCGGGCATGTGTGGGAATCAAATGGGAATGGGTTATCAAAGAGGACAAAATGGAAACAATATGGGACCAAACGGACAAGAATATGGCAATGGAATGGGCGGAAATCGCGGCGGCTATCCCGGCCATTGGCACAACAATCGAGGAGAGTGGAATACTGGTTATTCTGGATCCGTAAATGGTAAATTATCAATTTATCTTTATACTTAGACAATGATCGTTAACCATAGTTAAACTATATCAATAGATAATAGATCTGGTGCTTATATGACTATATCATCTAATGATAACAATGGTGATAATAGCACTACATTAAGTGCAACTCTACGCAAAAATTCCACCGATATACTGAGAAATCCTTTCATATTTTAAAAGAAATATACATATATAATTCGATTGCATAAAATGTTTTAAAATTAATTTCAAATTAATTTCGTAATACTAAAACAAAAGAAAAGAATTAAAGCGCCTCATATTATATATTCATACAAGAGAAACTAGGTATTGTTATTAGATTATTCATACCAGAATCTAAAGAATCTATTAGTTGATATAGACTTAATATAATGCTTGGCAATACTTTAATTATTGCAAGGATCTAATAGAATGGGTTGACAATAGTATAACTAAAGACTCCTTTGTGAGCTTGTGTGTATAATATCTAGGCCATTATTAGGCATGGACAAATGCATTCCGATTCATAGTGACATACAGGACCCTTTGATGAGTTGTCCAATTATCTCTGATTGCTCATTAATTAGCTTATCTGTAGGAAAGGCATGTAAAGCTTTGATATAACTAGCCTCTAACGATTAAAGTATAAGGCTTAACTTCAAAGTAATCTTAATTATGTATACAAACAATAAGCGAATTTGTGCTCACAAGTAGCACAATGAATGACAGCATATTATTTGATACCTGACCACAAAGGACACTCAAAGGACTCTGTACACTCACTGGTTGAGGCTATTGTGAATTCACATGCAATAATACCAAGCTCCTTTTGTGGTACTTGATGCTTGCACCTTGAGTTTATTGAATTTGTCCGTCATGTCTGCCTCTCATATAAAACGAATCCCTGCAGTTACCGACACATACTGCGACTATCAAACTATAGACTGAGGCCAATCCTTTGCTGCAGCTGCATAGCGATTGCAGTACGTTGATATTTGAACAACATTTTGTATCTCAAAGAGTATGACTATGGCATGGAGCCTTTGGAGTAGTCCAACGGTAATGCCAACGCAAATGTGTGTGCCATTAAATTAGCGTTGGGCCTGAGGCTATGTCATTATGCAGCGAACAACTGAATAATCAGATGCAGCAGGTGTGTCGGACCTTTAATGGAAGGCAACGCGAGCTGCTTTAGTTTGCCGGATACACAGATGAACTTATATGAAGCACGTGGACGCTTGGCGACCAGTTCGAATCTGATTTATACCAGCCAGCAGCATAGCCCCTTTAACCATATGCGTATGTATGTTGTACCTTAATTCAGTTGCTGTTCTTGTTGTTGTTGGCATAGTTTCAATGTGGCCAAATGCCCATTGGTTCATTGGCAAAAGTGTGAAAAACGCGTTTGTTTTATGGCCAACAGTAGGCAACGAGTACAGTAAACGTTTATACGGGTGCCTTTGGCCACAAACTGTTGCCAGGTGCGAATCTGATACCATGATTCCATATAGCCATTGATAACACTTTGCAGCCATACCAGGTGTTAACACACCAAAGTATGATTTACCAAACGGTTCCAGTTTAAGCTTAGAGACATTTCTGATTTGCTCTTATCCATAAATATCTTTGCTACATTTTGGTACAATTTTCCAAATGAGTTTATGTACCGTATGCCTGTAGCATAGATTATGGTACCAACGCTCTGAAAGAGATCTATGTTGTAAACAGCTTAAGAGTAATGAGTATTATTTCTATGTGAGAGGTTTCACTGTACTTTTGTGCAAGGCAATAATTGTTTAAAAGTTATACAAAAAATAATTTCCTTACTTAACAACTGTATGTCTTCCAATTATATCTTCAGTATTTCATACTTATTCTATTGAAGAAACTAACTGTAACTGTACCAAAAATCTTAAATATATTATATATTATAATTACGTTTAAATTGTTGTTTCTATATACAAATGTGGAGAATAATAATTTAAGTCAAAATTACATTTATTGACTTGTTTTTAAGGACAAAGTAAGACTTCATCCGGCCATTGTCCAAATTGCAGTTAAGCATTATAAGCCATACTCAATGGATTCTTAGCATACAAATTTATGGTTAGCCAACATTACGTTTCTTTTTTTTAGTTTTTTTTGAACCAAGACAGATTACATACGGACATATTGTTTACAGCCAGAGTTATCATAAAAAATAATGTATATAAATATATATATATATATATATATGTGTGTACTGATTCCCCTTAGCTGGTTTTGGGTTTCCGGATGGACGCAACGACAAGGACTTTAAATATGCGGAAAGCATGGAAAGTTGAAAGTACATTTCACCATTTTCAAATCAGTAAATGCAAATATAACTGTATTGAAAGCTCAAATGGGACCAAATACAAAGCGAAGGCAATGGGCAAAGAAATTTATGGTAATGTGTAAAGGAAGAGTGTAAAAAAATAAACGAAAAAAAAATACAAAAAACAACAAAGAGAAGAGGATAAAAAAAATTCAAGGACGCAAGTGCCGGAAAACGGAAAAGCAGCAAAGAAGAAAACCAATAGAAAATTTAAGAAATTATGCCAGACGACTACGCTAAGGTCTTTATATATGTGAGTGTGCATGATTGTACACATATGAATGTGTTTGTGTATGTGTACGTGTGCGTGCTTGTGTGCGACGCACACACAAAAAAGGCTTAAATCAATGTTGTGGAACAAATTTTGTTATGTGGGTTGCCTCTACATGGAGGTAATACGCGTACAGACCAATTTTATTTGTTCAAGCCAACAAGGCAATGCTCCTTATACACTCCTGCCTTATACTCTCTTCGTACTTCATGCTTACTCTTTTGTTACTTACATATATATATATATATATATATATATATATAGATGTATACTGGGACATATCGGACTCATTCTAGACCACAAGCGACGACCCAATTTGATGGTGTCAAAATCACACGAGCGTTAATAATATGGGATACACATGGTTGATGCATACTTAAAGGATCCAAGGATATGGATATGCCAATGCATATATGTATTCAATTAAACTCTATGCGAAATGCTATTAAAGTTCAAAAGTTCCATGTGTATCATCAGAGGGAAAAATAAGTTCAAATAGTTGGAAAAAAAAAACAGCTTATTACCAAAAAGGATTCGATCAATGTCAAAGGTTTTGATTTAAGCAAATTGTATATACATATATTATATTCTTCGTCTTCCGCATTGAAATCTGCCTAAATTGAAGTATCATAGAAATTGTCTATAATTTGTTGTTTCTTTTTATTGTTGAGGGAAGATTCAAGTTGCCTTCCGACGTGACTTGAAACAGCGATTTTATATTAAGTTTTGGGGCAATATTATAACGCTGAAAGTTTATCAAGAAATAAATAAAAAAAAAAATAAATTGTGTTTTTCTTTTCTTTCACACACACACACAAACAAACACACACGTGTACACTGCATGAAAGTAGATTTCTACGGCAGAAGAAAGAGCGACAAAAGGAACAAATGCAAGCAGTAAGAAAAAATAATTGAACGCACTTTACGCAGCTGTTGTCGAGGATATTTCATAGTTGTTGTTGTTGTTGCTGGTGTTGTTGATGGTGTTGTTGTTGCTGGTGTTGTATGTGTATGAAAGAAGGATATGGTGTGTCCTGTGGTCGCTAGCGGAAATTAATATTTATATTTTGTTTTCGGTTCTTCGCATTCTTCGTGCGGCTCTGTATAAACTCGACCTTCTTTATTTGACTTTTTTTATTTTTTTTCCTCTTTCGTTTTTTTTTTTTACCAATATTGGCAACTTGTTGGCAAGTGAGTGGCTTTTTTTTTGATTAAAATGCATATTAAATCTTGGCAAAAATATAAAATTATATATATTAAATAAAATGAGAGCAACAAATATAAAATAAAAATAAAATATTAAATAATAATGAAATAAATACAAATTGAAGCATAAAAAATAACATATAAATAATTTCCTGTAACCGTATACAGTTCTGCTCTGTGATATAATATGGAGCGGAGTAGGGCGGAGAGGGGGTGGGTTGTGGTGCTCACTGTTCGGCGCTCGCTGCTCGCTGCTCGCTGCTCGATACTCTGTGCGTCTTGTATCCTTCCGCTCTGTCATGCCACTACAAACAATCATACAAATATCTGAGTGTATATTGTGAACTCTGAACTCCGACCCATTGGCCCATACAGATGTATATATGTATATGTATATGAGGCAAGTGAGGCCCATTGCATGCAAAGGCAATCGCAATGGCAGCCAAGTTAAAATGTTTTGTTAACTGTACGCATGCTACCAAAAAGACAAAAATATATGTACACATACATATATATATAATAGCCTACCTTATATATAGGCATACATATATGTATAATATATGTGATATATATGAATATTCTTCTCTCTTTGGGTTATTTACATGCGTAACGATACCCTCTCCCAGAGGTAGACAGCAGACAGGAGGCAACGGGCCGTAGGCCGCGGGCGGGAGGCAGAATTATTTGTATGTTGAATATGAGATTGGGGACAATGGGAAGACAGGCAGGAAGCTTGCATGAAAGAGGCATGATTTACGGTTATACTTGCATTGGAAAATTGAGGTTTCATTTATTCTTTTTGTTTTTTTATTTTTTTATACAGTTCTTTTGCTATTTTATTTCTTTGGGCCATTAGGTTTGTATGTGAAATATATTTGATTGGCGTTAAACAAACCTTTTGTTGCTTAAGTTTTAGTTAGTTAATATATTATATTAAGTTTAAAGGCTAAAGAATACATTGAGTACGTACACTGCAATTACTAAAATGCACACATTATTACACACACTCACACACAGATAGACTCAAAGTCATAAACAGACAGCCAATATGAAAATGGCCACGAAATTGACGTCTCATTTTACTCACTTGAAAGCAGTTAGACATAAGTATACAGAGAGAGAGAGAGAGAGAGAGAGAGAGACAGACAGAAAGGGAAAGAGAGATAGACTAGGGAAAATGGCAAAATCCTTAGCAATTCAGATTGCATTGAGAAACTCTGCAATCCGAATACAACTACTTGTCGCACTTATATATATATACAAAGAGGCTAAACAGGGCGAAAGTGACATCTAATATCCTTATTGTTAGTAAAGCGAATTTATGGCCAACAAAGCCCTTAACTTAACTCAAGTGTCTAGTTGAAGGCTGCCTCACACATTTACTTAAATAACCTTCCTCAATCAACCCTTTAAAACCTACGCCCCCCCCTCCCCCACCCCCTCATCACACACAAATACACATACGCAAACGAGTACGACTACCCATAGAGTAAGTGGCATACGCACTCCTTATGCTAATGAGGCCGTGGTCTTTGTGAAATTTAACTCTTAACAGGTTTGTGCCTAAGCCTAAGCCTAGAGCTCTTGCTGTGAAATCACCTCAAAAGGTGTTTGGTTAATGGACTAAGAGCTGTTTACGGGGTATGCACCCATACCTAAACGTACCTTACCGTACCTTACCATACCTTACCTAAGGCTATATGCATATGAGTACACTTATTATATACACTTTAAAGTACTCGACTTTAATTTAAGTTGACATTCATGAGTTATTATTGAGAAAAACCAAAGAAAAGTCTAGTAAAAATAAAAAAATAAAAATTAAATTACTTTCATTAGAAAGTAAATAAAAATTATTTATTTTATAAATGAGTTTCACTTATTTTATAATTTTAAATTATTTATATATATTTTGTTCTATATTAAAAATAAAAAAAATATTATTTTCAGAATTTTCTCTTATTTAAGTACATTTAATGTTGTATTAAAATTTAATTTATCAAATATAAAAAAAAATATATATATTTTATATAATTTTGTCATATTTTTAATACATTTTTCTTAATATAATATTATTTTATTAAAAATTAAAAAAAACATATTTCTAATTTTGTCATATTAAAATACATTTTGTTTATTAATAAAAATACAATTACTTTTATTTAAAATTAGTGAAAAATTTATTTTTTTATAATTATTTTTTATATTTAAGTACATTTTGTGTTATAATAAAAGTTGAATTAGTTTTATTTAAAATTGGTGAAAATATTATTTATTTTATAATTTATCGTATTTAATTACAGTTTGTGCTATATCAAAAATTAAATTAATTTTTTTAAAATTACTGAAAATTATGTTTTTTTTATAACTTTGTTATATTTAGAAACTTTTTGTATTATATAAAATTAGCAGGACTTATAAAAAGTTTATTTAAATTTTATTTGAGGCTCACAAAACAAATAAATGTCAACTGTCAACAGTTAACAGTCAAGCGAACTTCGACCTTTGTCTTATAAACATGATAAAGCTTTTTGTGCATATGTTAAAATAAAGCGAGAAAAAAACAACAGCAAAAAGCAGGCGAATCAATTTCAATGGCAAATCAGTGACCCCGTTACAAAAAAAAGGACTAACAGCACCCAAAAAAAATACAGAGAAAAAAAATGTTTATTAGCCTGACGTATTTTAAAAATCAAGGCAACAAGTAAAATTTTAATTTCTGCTATAACTAGAGAACTGAAGGGGGGAATATGGGGGAGCACAGCACAAACCCTTTGATGTCACTCACAGTAAAACACTGTCACCCAGTTACAAGGACATGTAATATAAGCGCTGCTGATGTCCTTTGCTCTTTTGCAGCTTATAAAAAAAATGTTGTATTTAATATATATCCGCATATACTTAAAATCATATATACAGTGAATGCTTCACTGTCAAGTAATGAGTTTATGCGAGAGAAACCAATTTATTCAGCCATCATATTGCTTTTTATAAATTATGCCTGGTTGGAGTCAAGTGGCCATCAAATGGATACTGTAAAGGCCTTAAACAGTTGGTATGCTGTTTGTATACAGTTTAAAGCCTTAAAGTTTTACACTTTTATGTATTTTCGGCCACTTTAAGGGAAATATGTTAACTGTATTTTATGGTTTAAACTTAATAAAATGTTTATACAAAATTCTATTGACAGCATTTTGTACACTTAGACAACTCGTCCCATGAGTTGGCTTAAACAAAACTATTATACAATTTTGTAAGCCCAAAACCAGCCCAATAAAAATAAACCAGTTTACTGTTTCTACTTGGCAAGGATGTCAAAAATTTTACGTCTCAACTTCTAACATAAACTTCAAGTCAAATTGGTAGTAAAACTGAAAATGCAGGTGCAGCAAATACCTTAATAAAAGCCACAACCAGAGAGCCAAATGAAGTGTCAAACAAAATGGCTTATATAAAAATACAAAATATACATTTCTTTATACAATATCTAAACAAAATATATAAAAATATATATATATATATTGTATATAAATTGAACAAATAAAAATAACAAAGAACAAAATTATGTTACGAGTTGATGGTCAAAAGAGTCGTAAAACATAAAAAATGTTTGTTTACAAGACTTTTGGCCACTAAACAAACTTGTTAAACTTTGATTGAAGGACGCTTCTAAAAAGCTAATAATAAATACCTTTCTCTTTTATATGTTTAGTTGTATAAGTTTTAAAACTGATGTACCATACATGTGCACACATACATAGCTAGGCATTTAATCATAATAGACGCCCGGGGTCACCGCATCTCCCAGGTGCATAATTTTCACATTCAACTTATTCATTTATCCTACGAGTAGTTTTCTATATGAAAATTTGTGGTGCGCTTTCTACCGCTTTTCATACACGTTTTTCCACATCTGTTTTCTTTTTTTATTTTCACTCTTTTCTCCTGGATTTTGCACGTTTTCCCTTGAGCCATGACCAACCCTAGATATCCACATCATTCCACACAATTGGCATGTCGCTGCGGTTGTATCATTGCGGAAACGAGAGAAATACATGTGAAACCACAAAAACGCGGTAAAACGATTACCCAAAATGTGTGCAGGATATGGTATTTCTGGTATTCATATAAGACACAAGTTACCATTTGCCAGTTACCAGTAACCGGTGACCAAAAACCAACAGCCACATACCAAACACCAGACAACCAGGCATAATCCAAAGAGAATATTGAAGCCAAAGGTAATCGCAACTGCATAAAAATTTGAAAAGGATAATGCACAATCTGTGCCTTTATGTACCGCATAGTACAGTATATACCAGCTATAAGCAAAACCTATAATGCAGAAAAATTTTTGCTTATATTCGATATTTCCTTTTAAGCAATCCTGAGTAATATGCCAATAAGTGGAATTTAAATGCTTATTATAAAATAAACCAAACGTTTATAAGCTTATTTAAATTTATATTTTATGCTGTTCGTCAGCTATAATAATATTAATATTAAATATAAAATGAGATCAAAAATTTTCATATTTAATATAATTTGTTTAAAACCGATCAAATTTATATGAACTGATTCCAAATCAACGATTTTTTATTTCTTTATACACAATATTTTCTTATATACAATCAATTTTTTTCTTTTATGAGGCTAAATTTAGTGTTAAATAGTTTTATGATGTTTAAAAATAACATAATTTTGCTTTCAACCAATATTTGCTTATAACTGTACACCTTATAGCCGATATATACTGTATCTGGATTTTGATAAAAAAATACTCTTTAACATTTGATGAATTGCTTTTAAATTTTTTCAGAATCTTTCTTTAGATTCCATTTCCAAATACAGTAGACTCTCGATTAATGAAAATAATTGTTACAATTTATTAAGTTAAGACGTGATTTCTATAAAACAATAAGTAATTTCTATATTTTAATCAAATTGTAGTCATATATAACTAATTATATATACTTTATTTATACTTTAACTAAGGACTTAAGAACGAGAAATATAAGCGCTAGGATCTAAAAGCAAAATACAAAATTCCCAAAAGAATTTAAAGAAAACAATTAATCGAAATAAGTCATAATAATAAAGTTAAACAGTTTGCAATATGAGAAATGTAACTGTCACAATAACTTAAGAAACACGAAAAGTCGTCGCGTATACCAAGTGTGTACTGTACAAAATCAACATGATAAACAAGTATGAAATCTCTTGTCGAATACCCAACTTCGAAAACCCCTTTGCCACACACACACACACACATACCCACATATAGTGCCTGAGAAACAGGCGTTCATACAAAATGAAAAAGAAATTGTCAACAAATGTAAAGTAAAACATGATAGTTAAAGCAATGACAACATAACGAAAACGCAATCAATCCCTTATAATTCTCAATTGGTTTAAGCGAATCTCTAAAGAACTGACTTATGTTTTTCCACCTATAGTTAAGGTTACTTTGGTTTACCTTCAACATATTCTGCTATTTATAGACAATATTACTATAAAAGTAGAATATGTTTAATTTCGTCTTATAATGATTAGTTGCATTGGATATTTTGTCGATATCATTCCATATGTACTCTTGTCAATTAAAAAAGACAAAAAAAATAAATAAATAAATAAATTATTATATGGTTATATATAAATAATATAGCTTCTCTCTTCTTTGAAATAGTTGAGATGAGCTGAATTAAGTTGTGTCTTCTGAACTAGCCGCCTCCTCATAATAGGCCGCATTAATGGTGGTAGAAACAGGGCTGCCAGATCAGCCATTTAGTAGTGGTGGCTGTTTCAGCCACTTTTGGAGGCCCAATGCGCCACTACAAAAATCATTTCAGCCACTTTTGAAATTGAGGTGGTGAGCAGAAGAAAAAAAAAGCCCAGAATTTTAGCTTCGGCTAGAACAAACAAATCGGTTTTTTAACCATTGCCTAAATAATTGATTATTATTTTTCCAATACAAGTTAAGGTTACTTTGGTTTACCCCTTCAACACTTATATTCTGCTATTTATAGACTATATTACTATAAAAATAGAATATGTTTATTCGTCTTATAATGATAAGTTATTATATTTATCGCCATATATAGTAACAGCATCACTGTCTACTTTCCTACTTTGTAGACTTGTAATCTTTTTAAAAAAGAAAAAAAAATATGTATAATAAATTGAAATAATACCAATTTGTCAATAATGTATCTTTATGCTTTTTTGAAATTGTTTTTTATATTAATATTTTTATATATATAAATCAGTTCTCATTGGGAACTGCTACAATATATTTATCACGAAGGGATTAAAGGGAGCCGCCTTCTCAATATAAAGAGAGGGATATCGTGAGGTAATCGTGAGGTAAGCTAAATTAAATTGTGTCTTCTGAGCCGCTTTATAGGCCACATCCGCATTAATAATTAGGCTACCTATTAGCATGAATTCTAAGTCTATTCGTGTACCGACTGATATGGCGTGTGATCAGCTCCTATAATATAGCTATATATAATTTAATATAAATCAATATATAAATACATTTTTTGAATTGTTGCTTTTTACCAACTTTTCAGTCAAAACAAGTATGAAATCTGCTGTTGGGCATACCTGACTACGAGAGTCCACTTTGTCCACATACACAGACATATATACACACACACACATACCCACATATAGTCCCTAAGAAATTTTAACAAATAATCAGCAGCTGGTTGGTACAATGTGAAAAGCGAGGAATACAAAGGTATAATATAAAGTAGGTTCTAATCGTCAGCGAGGATACGACGCAGGCTATGTCCTGTAAAAAGTACAAAAACTTGATTCATTGGACAGATAGATTTATTCATGTTTGTCACATTTTAATACTTTATCTCATGCGCTGTGTAGATATTCGCCTACCATTCGTTCCCTCTGAAGAGGACTTTTAGCCATTTCAGAAGTTAGGAATAAGCAACAATGTGATGCTCCCTAATAATTATGGCAAATTGTATAAAACTACTCATTCCACTAAGATAAAGATTCTAACGAATCAATTGAATATTGTGCTTAATTCGTAGATGGACAGACAGCAAAAGGAAAGGACTAGATGGGCTCAGCTGGTTGCTCTATTTTAGCCTTTTTTTAAAGCAAAGGGTCTAGAATGAATCTATATATATTATTATATATTAAATATAAATATTGGGTGATCAAAGCTGTAAGCGCCTAAGCAATCTGTTAAATTACAGAGAAGATGGTAAATTTTTTTGCTTTAATTTTTACACTGAAATAAATTTTACTGCTTTTGTTGTCAAATTTAATAAAACTATTATTGCTGAGCCTTACAAAATAAAAAGAGATATAAGAATTGAATATTGCAAAATTGATCTTGTGTTCTGCAATCGCCTTAGCAGGCAGTTAGAAGAGTGCAACTCTATGCGCTACAACGCTACCTGTGAGCAATTGCAAAAACAAATGAGAGCAAAATCTTCTGAAACGGGTAACTGTATTCTGATTGAGCACGAAATATGAAACTAGCAACTGTAATGAATTCTAGTTTAATTATACAATAGATATAAGATGATAGAATATTTTTAAAAATTATAAATAAAATATAAGTGATTTATAAATAAATTTGTAAAAATATGTAAAATTAAGAAAATATATTATAGTTATGTTTAAAAAGATAAATAAATTGAAACTGTTTAGTTTGAACTGAGCAATTTAAGCCTAACACTAAATTTTTATTCATTTTTGTACTGTACATAGAAATATGCTTAGTAATTCTTTATTTGAAAAAGAAAAGTAACTATTATTAAATAACTGTAACATAAAACCGATAAATTTGTGTTAATTTTATTGATATTTCTATTGTAGATGCATTTTATTTTGTACTTTACAGCAAATTGACTAAAGCAAGGATGAACTCAGTTCAAAACAGGAATAAGCTAAGGAATACGAAGTGAATTGTTTTAGTTGGAATGGCTTGAACTGGGTCAAATGTCATTTGAGACACTTGAAGTGAAAATTTGATGTCTTCGGGGTGTCTAAACAAGTTCAATCAGTGATAAAGTCAAACGCACACACACACGCACATATATACAAACAAACACAGAAAATAAACACTTAAAAGTTCCAAATATAGAACAAGCATATAAAACCAGTTGAACATACAAACACACACACACACACACACATACAGACAAAACAGACTTATGCGTACATATATATAAATTAGTATTAACCAATACTATTTTTATTGCTTTCGATACTGTCAAAGCAATTGAATTGAATTGAAAAACTTGGGAAAAAGAATTTGCCACATGTTTCAGCAGCAATGTGATGTGAATTTCAAAGGGTAGCCACGGTAGAGTACTTGATTTTCTCAATGGTATTCATTAGAAATCTTTAGGGCACTGGGTTGACCTGACCCTGACAATGACTGCCTCACCATGAGCAATGAATACACTCCCATTTTTCTACTGACAAATTGCACTAAAGCGACAACTTCTTAGGCCAAACGAATCCCCGAGAGAATTTAAAGGACGTTTACTAAAATGTGAAAGCAAATGCGCGAATTGGCATAAAAAATGTATTTCAATCTATTTCTGCTGTCTGCAACTTCTTCTGCCAAAGATTTATAGCCTCTGCGGTTAAATACGCCAACAAGCGTTGTGGCTATATATATATATATATAAAAGGGTTCCCTTTTGTTTGGCGGATGGCGCAACAGTTGAGCATGAAGTCCTTAACTGACAGCCATAATCACACAGGATTATACCCACTTGGTATAGCTCAAGCTTCAAATATATTATTCCGAACTTTATGCATCTATAATATCATTCTATATAATGTATTATGTTCAATTATTTAATTTAGTTAAAAACCCAAAATTACCTTGAGCTTTAATCGAAAACTTGCTCATTTCAGACACCTCAAAAGAGTTCACAAAAAAACCGATTTTAAAGAGGATCTCTTAAACTATAAACCTGTATAAGAACATTTATTGGAATACTCACATTCCAATGGAAAAAAATGAAGCTTAAATTATTTACAAACTATTCCAAAACACGTCCTGAGATTAAATAAGCAATTCAACATTATTTAATTTGTATATTAGTTAATTACCATATATTTACTATGATTATTAATTAAATTATAAATATTAATTAATATAATATTATTAATATTAATATCTTCAAATATATTAGGATCCATTTGTGATAACCTTTATAACGTTAAATTCATAAATTAGAAACATAACCTCAATCCAGGCTAATCAGTGCCTTGATATGTAAAGTAATACTTTTAAACGATCTTTACAGACTGTTGCTTTATATAAAAGTTTATAAAAACCGTTAATATTTTGAGCCTTGGCCTAGTAATTTACAAATATAAATGATATATTATTTTGTTTGATTGAAAACTCAAAATTTCTTACTATTTCAAGCATCAAATACAAGAAATTTTTGCTCCTTTATAAATAGAGAAAAAGAGGACCTTAAAAGCTATAATGTTTTATAGTAAATATATATAAGTATATGTATATATGTAAACAAAACACAACTACATACAAAATATGAGCATAAATTCATATCATGACTAAGGACTAAGGATACAGCAACTAGTATGAAAGTAAGTACACTCAATGTCAAGACCTTTAAACTATAATTTAACGAGCTGTTGCCAAAAAAAAAGAAAACGAAAACCTCTTGCTTCCACCTTAATCCCATTCAACGTATATACTATATAACATTTACTCTCTGTCTCTCTCCCTTTCTTTCTCCATTTTACCCCGCTAGACGCATGCTCTGGCCAACGCATAATGTCCCTCGCAGTAGGAACTGACTCTAATGTGACGTTTATGAGTGCTCTGAGACGACATGTGCGACAATGATGAGAATTACAAAGTGCATTTTTCATCATTGTGCCAACGGGTAAGTAAGAAACTTTCTCTGAAATTCTGTGAAAGCTCTGAAACATGAAATATTTTCGCTTTATTGCTTGCTCTCCAGCCATATCAATGGGACATATCTAACGAGTATGCAGCTTGAGCGATTTAAACTATGAAAATTGTTTTTGGACACTTCAAGCCATAAATGGAAGAAGTGGTAACAAGAGACACTAATGAAGGTATGCGAGTGCTTATAAAAAATGCAAAAGAGAGAGAGAGAGAGAAACAGATTATTTTGGTAATATTTTTAAAGATAAACACCAGATATTATTTCTCTTAAATTGATTTTCTTTTTACCTTAGTTGACATTAATATTACGCACCGTCTGCAAATGATCGGGCAGTGTTTGTAAATTGGATTCTTTTCTTTTGGAGAGTATTACATCATTGATAGCACTAGCCACAAATCCCAACTTGTTGGACACAAGACCGCTCAAGTTGATGCGTCCCGAATGGGGCACATACACGTGTTTATCATGTAGCTGCTTTAGTTGAGATTCTTCAAGATTTAAATAAAGATGCAAGCCGTTTTGATCCTTCAGCTGTTCCCAGTTGCCAGGTGTTTTGAGCACTTCCAGTTTATTGCTGAAATCTAAACGAGTTTGATGCATTTGCTTGTGCATATCCTTTAGTTGTATTGTCCTAGTGAAATAGCAATAGTAACAGTATATTTGTATTAGTATCTAAGAGATTTGCATAGTTAATCGAGCTTAATATTACCAGTCATGACGCAGCGTTCCATTATTCAATATATTGGTTACAATTCGACTGGCAAATGCCGATGAGCTCTGTTCCTTGTCCTCAACTAACATGCTTTCAAATTGTTGTCGCACTGTATCCAAGTGTATTGGATTACTAACAACTACCATTAACTGACCCAGACTCTCATCTGCATGTAAATGATTGCACTTAGTATACTGTCGATACATATATGTATATATCAACATATATATAAATAACTTACTGTAGAGTCCAAAGTTCTTGACAAACGACTGCGCACAGAATAAATCAAAGCCTGATTCAACAAAATAACGCACTGCCCAAGTATCCTGCGCTACATCACCACTGGCGAGTCCAGGGGAATCAAGATGGAATAGTGGTACCATTTTCTTGCACTTCATAATGTGGGCAATCAGCTGCCATTCATCGATGCTAGGGTCTAAGCCTGTGGGATTTTGTGCACATGCATCAAGCAAAACAATGGAGCCTTCTGGTGCAGTCATCAAATCTGCGACCAATCCATAGATATTCAGTTCACCCTTCTCCGCACTATAATACTGATAGCTTTGACACTTAAAGCCAATACCCTTGAACATATCCTCATACACTTTCGAGCAAGGACTCGCCAGCAAACAAATCTCATACTTCAATTGTTGCTTAAGAAACTGTGCGGCCAGACGCAAGGCACTGATGCTTGAAAGTGTTTGCACACCGAGTACCTAAATGTAATCAATTTAAAACAAGTAAGAAGTCTGTAGTCGAGTGTACCCGACTACGAGAGCCCCTTTGCCTACATATACAGCCATACACACATACTCATACATACACACAGTTCTGCACGTACTTGGCCATTGCGCGCGCCTTTTAGCCCCCCACGATCTACAGCGCGGTACTTATTGTTGTATAACTTCCGTGTTTTTCGTTCAATTTTAACGAAACTCACAAGGTAGATGAAGAATGGTCTACTTAATATGTGTGCGAAAAAGAAATCTTATCGGCTAAAAATTGTACCTTATAATCGTTTTTTTCGATTTGCGGGGGTCAGGGGAGGAAATTTAAAAATCAAAAACAAACTCGTTCCAAATTTCGTTGCTCTAGCTCTTATTTTGCGCGCGCTACTATACCCCCCCGGGGCCCAAAACGCCACTTTTGATAATCTATAACTTCCGAGATTTTTGACCAATCTTACCCAGATTTACAACATCGATCAAGAATGGTCTAATTATGATGTGTGCCAAAAATAAATTTGATCGGTTGAAAATTGTGCTTAATAATCGTTTTTTTCGATTTGCGGGGGTCAGGGGAGGAAATTCAAAAATCAAAAACAAACTCGTATAGCGTACGAACATAACGAATCTACGTTCCAAATTTCGTTGCTCTAGCTCTTATTTTGCGCGCGCTACTATACCCCCCCGGGGCCCAAAACGCCACATTTGATGATCTATAACTTCCGAGATTTTCGACCAATCTTACCCAGATTTACAACATCGATCAAGAATGGTCCAATAATGATGTGTGCCAAAAATAAATTTGATCGGTTGAAAATTGTGCTTAATAATCGTTTTTTTCGATTTGCGGGGGTCAGGGGAGGAAATTCAAAAATCAAAAACAAACTCGTATAACCTACGAACATAACGAATCTAGATTTCAAGTTTGGTTGCTCTAGCTCTTATAGTCTCTGAGAAACAGGCGTTCATACAGACGGACAGACGGACAGACGGACAGACGGACAGACGGACGGACGGACAGACGGACAGACGGACAGACGGACAGACAGACAGACGGACAGGGCTAGATGAACTCGTCTTGTCGTCCTGATTCAGAATATATATACTTTATGGGGTCTCCGATGATTATTTCTATGTGTTACATACTTTTGGATTTTGCACATTTCCAATAGCTCCGCTTTGCTCTTTTTTTACAAAAAGGCAAACGGGCTAAAAACGTAGCGTTGCCACATTGCAAAGATAATCAACAGAATTTAAAAATATACACATAAAGTTCAAAGTTCACTTTGCCCACAACATTTCCTGCATATTACGGACAACAGTATAAATTAACTATATGTCAATTTCCTTTGAGCTAACAGCAAGGCACAGGCATGACCAGAACTCATTTTATATGGAGGCAAATACATTGAATTGTGGTTACCCTATCTTTAACAAGCTCTGAGAAAGAGGCGAATGGACAAATATACCAGAACATAAAAATAGTTCTTGAAAAATACGGCTACTGTTGCTGAATAATATACTTTATAGAAACAGATATGTTTCCCTTTACCTGTTAAATACACTTGATAGTTGCTCTAACCCACTCTATGCCCTTCTTTATACCTAATTTATTTATATATCGAATGAAATTATGTTAAGGAGTTGCTGCCTAAGACTCCTTATAAGAACTTACACGATTTTGGGTTAAAGCAGGAGCTGCTTTGTTCAAGATCAGCTCACTGACAGCACGTGTAAACTCAAAATTACCCAACGGATGCTGTGGCTCACGTGTTAACATATCAT
This sequence comes from Zygothrica quintamaculata, assembly GCA_037044455.1. Lineage (NCBI taxonomy): Eukaryota > Metazoa > Arthropoda > Insecta > Diptera > Drosophilidae > Zygothrica > Zygothrica quintamaculata. The sequence continues at coordinate 16,436 of JBAMBS010000924.1, read as the reverse complement.
TGGTAACTATTCCAATCTCTGCTTGCCGCACCGCCTGAAAAACAAATGGTTTACCCTCAGAATTTCGATAGACATCGCCAGCTAGATTGACCTTTTGGGTATTTGTATCTAACTGATAAGCCATATCAAGGCTGGTCGACTCTGCGGGCTTTGGCTGTTCGACACTTGCGAATGGCGTAAATTTTGTTGTCGTGCAACTTAAACGGGTTGTGGACAAATGTAAGCCATGCTCCAGGACGGTATGGGCTAACGTCAGGATAATGCTCATTGCAAGGCGAAATAGTAAAAAATTTTGAGCTGCTGACTATAAAATTTTAAAATCAAATAAAGAAAATAAATAAAATTTATATTATATATAAGTGGACATTTTAGGCATAGTTAACTGTAGAAATATATATAATTTTTGAGAAGTCTATAACTTAAACTTAGTCTTTATCTTTATTTGTTGTTAGTTTTAACTGCTATATAAAGCAAGAAGTTCATTATACATACTACACTTCTCACTTAAAAGCTAGATATATAATTTTTAATTAAAAAATTTAATAATGTTTCTCATTTAAGAACTCGAGTAACAAAACCGATTGATGTTGATGCAATATCGGGCTTGAAGCACTCACTTTAGAGCAAGAAGCAGACTAAATGTATCACATAGTGTACTCAAAGTTGCTTGCTTTGCAGCATATTTTGTGACAAAAGTATAACATGCTACACATACAACAGTGCACAACATGTGTGGGTGGGTGTGTGCGTGTGTGTGTGCATAGGTGGGTGGGCGTTTTTGTACACACACGCACTTCACTTAATCAAATGGCAGCAAGTGAAATTTCGCGCGTTCAAAAATTTGTTCATTACGCACAAGCAGCAAGTGGCAGACAGAGAGACAGACATACAGACAGAAACACAGACGACTCACAGACAGACCGAAAGTCAGTCAGTCTGTCACAGCGACAGGTGCCGTTATTACGTATCCAACTCCCACTCACACACACACAGCACACTCATCCATTTCACCCAAAAGGAATGATAGCAAAAAGTATTTGAAACAGAAAACTAGCAGCGAAGGCATTTTGGACGCCTTCGCAATAGTTTCAAGTGCCCGCGTGTGGATCCAAGCCCGACGGCGTGACGACATCCTTGTTTGGGTGCGTCTGCTTGTCTGCTATAGTCCTTAAGTCTTCTTCATCATCATCATCATCATCATCAACATCAACAACATCATCATGATGAAGTTCTTTTGCTTTTCAACGTCATCGTTTTCGTCTACTCACACTGGCTGTCAGTTAGCTGTTGCCGTCTTGCCACTTCCATCATCAACATCATCAGCATTTGTATGCAAATAATTTCGCTAAAAAGTATGCTATAGAAAATGTTGCTTCTTGCTTCCTTTGCTATTTGTTTGCTATTGTCGTTGTGTGAGGCATATATGTATATATATATATATAGAGATATACAAATATATAAAAGGCTTTCCTTTTCGCTGTTCATATTTTTGTGGCATAAATATTGCACACACACTTTTGAGTTTGAATCAACATATGCAAAATTCTAGAATTCATTTTGAAATAGTCGCACGAGTTTTCATATATATAAAATTTATGTCCTTCCTTTAAATTTCAACCTCATCCTGCCCAATTAACCTCAATTCAGTTTTATCTTATTCTTAATTCTTAACTATACTATATATATATATATTTGCTGTATAACCTTGAACTTTTTGGCAATTTGTGGGACCAAGCATTAATTATGTACAAGCTTCGGTTAGTTTCACATGTGTCAAATGCTAACGATAACAATTTGACAGCATTGCTATAATTTATGGCCCAACTCCAAGAGGTTTCAACTAATGGCAACCCAAAAACTTTTTCCCCATTTTCACTATACAATATATATATATATATAGGGAGGAACGAGTAATTTATGTACCTATATCAAATTAAGTGTTTAGCCCATCCCTTGACTACTAAATAGTTACTACTTTGGCCTAAACATATAACTTAAGTATAATATAAGTATACATGTGCATAGCATAAGTTAACTTTTTGGTTTTTAAATACTTCGTAGCCTCTTTGCGCTCTTCGTTTTCCATTTGATGTACGTTGACCACAGCAGCAAGCAACAGATACATAAGTAACAAGAATGAGGTCGTGTTAAGAGGTCAGAGGGCAGCAGGCAGTGGACACCGGGCAAAGTACGACCGTATAATAAGCATTAACTGTGATTTACCTCTTAAATGCTATAACCAGCTATATAATTATGTATCAGAGTCGCACACACATAAACCAGTAAGCTGGTAACTTTGTAGCCTTGGTAGCCAAACAGCAGCCAGCACAACGCTGCGTATACGTTATATGCGGGGGCGAATAGTTTTGCTACAATAAATGCTCTAACTAGCCAGTGAAAAACGCTCATTAAAAATATATTTAAGTCATATTTACGTACTTTATGCTATACTTGAAGTTGCCTCCTACGACTATCTAAATATAAATATAAATTTATATATAAACAAATAGCAGTAAATGTGACAATATACTATATATATATATATATATATATATATATATATATGTATAAGCTGGTAACATTTCCTGGTCAGTACATCCACACACACACACACACACAGAGAGAGAGAGAGAGAAACTGGAGCAAAATGTGAAAAGTTTTATGGCAAGCAAAATTTAAATATCATTAGCCTTGAAGTTGCAGTTGACTGTTTTGCCTGGCAAAACAACTGGTAAACAACTGTAATATGCTCATACGTAAGAGTCAAAATATTCAACAAAATTTGGTTTATATATATATATTTTAAGTTGGTCAAGTGGCTACTTGGCTAAAAGTTTATTTTTTTTCTTTACGCTCCGTTGCATAATTTAACTTATTAAATTAGCTAATAACTGTGTGTGTGTGTGGGTGTGTGTGGGTGTGTGTGTGTGTGTGTGTGTGTGTGTGTGTAAAAGTCAAGTTATTTTTTTTGGCCCAGTGCCAAACTACCAAATCAAAGGTTAAAATTCTAATCATAAAGGTCAAATATTTGAGCATATTTCAGCTGACAGCCTCCATATATGCATTGATACATTGACACATACACATACACACACACAAACACACACACACACATACACCAAATTCAACTTATAGCATAAAGCAAATCATCTAAAGTATCGAATTTCGATATTAACTGGCATAAAACACACATAAACTTCTACTTAAAGCTGGCAAATTGGTCTCTTGTGAGCTTCTCTCTTAAGGCATTTAAGAGAGTTTCCTGTTGCACGTGTTGTATACATGGGCTTATAACAAACTGTTGGCTTAATTACACAAGTCGATACTGTCTTTATATTACTTTGCCTTTAAGTATAAGGTATAGCCAAAAGTGATCAATTATTTATAGAGTATCGAACCGTATAATGTTCAATGACTTTGCTGCCACTGATTGAGTTCAGTTTGTGGCAAGGTCACATTGAATTTGTTGATGTTAATTTTTTTCTCATTTTCTTTTTTGGAAAATTACAATATTTCCCTTGAAACGTTGGCTGTAATTAAATTTGATCAATTCCTTAAATAAGCTACAAAAAAATTTTTGTTATGCAAAAGTTTTTTCCTCACAGAAAAACAGAGAGAGAGAGAGAGAGAGCGATACACAGAAACAATAGCAAAATGTTGAACAGACTTTTTCATTGCTCTAGAGAAATGGACAAGTATACGGACACGGACATGGACACAGAACTCAACCTGTACAAATGCCACTTCAGCCTATGCTGCCTGCCGCTTGCTTCCTGCTGCCTGCTGCCTGATGCTAACAGTAGTAGATGTGAATGTGAATGTGAATGTGAATGGGAAAGTGTATGTGGAAGTGGAAAGTGGACGTAGACGTGGACTGAATAAATGGAGCGCACTGCCTCAATGGCAAATTAAATAACGCGCCTAAAGTTTGTACAACTGATGCGATTTCACGCAACGCAGCCCATGGGTTAGACACCATTCACCGCACCTCCCTCCCTCACTCAAAAAAAAGAAAATATAAGAAAATACGAAAAATTCGGAAAAAAATATATGAGAAAACAGAGAAGAGCGCCAAAATAGAATAGCTTGAAGAACAAAAAAGGAAAAAAATGAACAAAACAAAAATAATAAAAGAAAAAATAAAATGAAAAAAAAAATTTGGCATGGAATGAAAATTGAAAACGAAGCGTGCAATAAGCGAAATATAAATAAGAGAAAATTCAAGCAACGTGAAAATGAAACCAGGTCCTTGCTAAATGATTTCGTTGATTCTGAAAACAAATGAACTGCGAACTAAAACTGAACCAAATGTTAACTAAAGACAGAAAAAAATAACAAATGAAAAGGAAAACAAAAATAGAGCAAACGAAAGCAATATATATATATATATATATATATATATATATATATATATGTAAATGCATAAATATAAAAGAGGAACGAAACAAAATTCTTTTAAATTGTTTCTGACCTTTCACCTTAATGATTGAAAATCTGAAGCAATAATCATTTCAAATAGAAACTCTTAATTTGCTGCCAGTTGAAAATTTGATGCAAACAAATATATATATATATATATTTGATTTGACTTTTGTTTTGAATATATATATATATATATATATATATATATATATATATATATATATATATATAATTGATATCGTAACAGTACTTTGTCAGAAAGATTCAAATGGAAATTGTGTATAACAGAGAAAGAAATATGAAATTATATGCTAGAAAACAAATGAAACTTAAATGGAATTAGAAAAGAAAATAAAAGCAACAATAAAAAAGAAATCTTTTGTCGGATACACTCGACTACGAGAGCCCCCTTTGCCACATACACTGACACACACACACATATATACCCATACACAATCCATGACTGTTTCGGCGTCCATACGGATAGATGGATGGACCGAAAGACATGGTTAGATAAAGAATATATATATATAGATAAAGAATATAGAATATATATATATATATATATATATATATATATACCTGTTGCATACTTTTCGGCTTTGCAAATATGAAATATGACAATTAAAGCAATCACAACATAACGTAATCAATCGTTTATAATTCCCAATTGGTTTTAGCCTATCTGCAAAGAATTGACTAGTGTTTTCCGCTTCAAGTTAAGGTTACTTTGGTTTACCTTCAACAGTTATATTCTGCTATTTATAGACTATATTACTATAAAAGTAGAATATGTTTAATTCGTCTTATAATGATTAGTTGCATTGGATATTTTGTCGATATCATTCCATATGTACTCTTGTCAATTAAAAAAGACAAAAAAAATAAATAAATAAAATATTAAAATTATTCTATATATAAAAAATATGGCTGCCCTCTTCTTTGAAATAGTTTTTTTTCTTCTAGTTGTTATAAACTATATTAATTTAATTTATTGTGGTCTTGTATAATAGAATATGTTTTTTCGTCTTATAATGATTAGTTCCAGTGACTACATGTCCATTAGAATTAAAGCAACATTTCCCAACAATTCATGCAAAAATAAAAAAAATAAAAAATAAATAACGGACAGACAGGAGAGGCGTGGCAGCTGGTACAATTGCCTTAAATTTTAACAAATAAACAGCAGCAGGCACAAAGTGAAAAGCGACGAATACAAAGGTATAATATGAAGTAGGTTCTAGTCGTCAGCAAGGATACGCAGGCTATGTCCTGTTAAAAGCGTATTGCTGCAGGCTGACAAACATAAGCAAATATATATACCGTCAGTTTTACTCCCAAAAAGATGCCTACATCTATACAAACACAAGCATACACATACATTGAGCTAAACAGCATACATATATGCACATATATATACATATTTAAGGCGAGCATAAAACGTGGAAGCAGCGCCAAAATGTATGGTTCTGGGTCAAAGACACAGGCGGTAGGGCAAGCAAACAAACATACAGACAAACAAATAGACAGACAGACAAAGAGACAGAATTAGAGTCTAACAGACAGATAAACAGACTAACTGAGAGAATGAGAGAGAAATAGGCAGAGCTTGGACAACAACTTGCATAATTTAAATGTAGATATGCGGTTGGATGGCGCCTAAAGATATGCTACACATACAAGCAAATGTACATACAGCACACACAGCATACATAACAAACATACAAAGGCGCACACACACACATACATAGGAAAAGCACACACATTCGAACATCCCATAGCTGGCTAAAGTAAAAACCACTTGAACTGCGACTCTGCATGCCCAAACGCGACTGTTGTTGTTGTTGTTGTTGTTGTTGTTGTTCTTGGTGTATTCGTGTTATTGCCGCGTGGGTGTTGATAATGAGCCATTCACTATGCGTATATGTCTGCCTTTGTGTATGTGTGAGTATGTGTATGAGTAGCACACATATGTTCTATGCAGATGAATTTATAGTCTTCTTTATAGCTTACTAATGAACTTTCAACTTTTGCCAAGCACCAAGACGCTTTCATCCAACGATTATGCAAATACTTCGCATGTATATATATATATATATACATATATATGTACATATGTATAGTGAATATAGTGAATACTTCACTATAGCTGTGAATATGCTGTGAGTATAATGAATAATGACAGCTCCAGCTGCTATTCTCTTCCATATAACAATCATAATGTTGCTTATTTATTGAAATTGATTTCTCCGATTTACCTTTGCAAGAAGAAGAAAAAATATATATATAAATATATGTATATTCATATAGAGTAAACTAAAATCAAACTACAAAGCTTAGTTCTAGCAGTTTTGTTAGTATATAAATTGCTGAAGGCTACAAGGATTGAAGGACTTTGGTAGAAATTGTGAAAGGCGACAAAATCAATTTGTAGCCAAGCAAAATCTGTTTTTATCTATTGATAAGAGAAGACAATATACCTATTTTTTTGGTGCTTTATTTATTTCTGTTTTGTTTTTTCTCTATTTCTATTTTTAATTTTGTTTTTGTTTTGCAGCAGCAGCTGCCTACATAAATCGCTCAAATGTGGCAAGAAGAGTGTAAAGCAAATTGAAGCGGGGCACAAATGTGGAGGCAAATACTGAATTGTATTTGCCATGAAAAAGGACGGCTGGAAAACAGCATAGAACGAAAAATAAAAATAAAAAAATGAAATGAAAACAAAAATGAAAACGAAAATGAAAATGAAAGGCGCACAAATGGAGTCGTAAAGCAAACGAACTGTAGGCTCTATTGATGCAACCATAGCCAGGAAGCATGTTCAATGACCATTTTGTTCAACTGCAGCATGTTAGTTGCATTGTTGTTGTTGCAACTACAGTTGTTGTTGTTGTTGTTGTTAGTATTGCACTTGCATATTTACGCATATTTACGAGTTTTATGTGAAATGCGACCAGAAGCAGGTAACAACAACAAAAAATAAACTTAAAGAGAACGAACCGAAAACGAAATGACATACATGAACTGAAAATGCTGTAAGAAAAAAAACCTCCGCAGGGAGTGAAAACCTTTTGAGCATTTTCTTAGCTGTTCTTTATATAGTTTTTCAATGCTTCAACTTCAACTTCAACTTCATTTGTTTCCTTCAAGCGTAACCCTTTCTTTTTTTCGTGCTTGACTTTAAGTTTAGCTCTTAACTTTCCATATATCAAAATCTAATTCTTATCTATATTATATATAGAAAATTAATTCTTAGTTATATTATATATAGAAAATGTTAAAGCAGAACTAAGCAGCCTTAAATTATTAATAAAAGCTACTAAAAATAAGTCTGTATTTAATTAAAGCTTAAAATATTTACATATATATATTGGGCATTATTGGTTTTTTCATTTTGATCATTAAACAATTTTTTGTTTATTTTTGAACTTCCATAGGAATTTGCAAATGTTTTTAGCTCCTTTGCCTTTTTTGTAAAAAAAGAGCAAAGCGGAGCTATTGGAAATATGCAAAATCCAAAAGTATGTAACACATAGAAATAATCATCGGAGACCCCATAAAGTATATATATTCTGAATCAGGACGACAAGACGAGTTCATCTAGCCCTGTCCGTCTGTCTGTCCGTCCGTCCGTCCGTCCGTCCGTCCGTCCGTCCGTCCGTCCGTCCGTCCGTATGAACGCCTGTTTCTCGGAGACTATAAGAGCTAGAGCAACCAAACTTGAAATATAGATTTGTTATGTTCGTACGCTGTACAAGTTTGTTTTAGATTTTTCAATTTCATTCCCTGACCCCCGCAATTTGAAAAAATCGATTTTCAGATACAATTTTTAACCGATCAAATTTTTTTTACGCACACATATTAAGTAGACCATTTTCCATCTACGTTGTGAATTTCGTTAGATTTGAACAATAAACACGGAAGTTATACAACATTAAGTACCGCGCTATGGAGCGTGGGGGCTAAAAGGTGCGCGCAATGGCTAAGTACGTGCAGAACTGTGTGTATGTATGAGTATGTGTGTGTATGGCTGTATATGTAGGCAAAGGGGCTCTCGTAGTCGGGTACACTCGACTACAGACTTCTTACTTGTTATTTTTGACTTTTGAGCAATTTACTGTAATTTTCTGTCATTTTGTTTTGTCATTCTGACAGTCAATCAATCTAACAGTTCTGCCTGCTGCTGTCGTTTAGTTTAAGCCAAAAATACTTTATAGTAATTGATCATAATTGGCAATAATTTTTATAAAATCAAAATAGACTATAGAAAGTTAAACGAAGAAGACAAAAAAAGCAGCACAAAACAAAAGAAACAAGCAAAAACAAGTAAGAAGTCTGTAGTCGAGTGTACCCGACTACGAGAGCCCCTTTGCCTACATATACAGCCATACACACATACTCATACATACACACAGTTCTGCACGTACTTAGCCATTGCGCGCACCTTTTAGCCCCCCACGCTCCATAGCACGGTACTTTATGTTGTATAACTTCCGTGTTTATTGTTCAATTTTAACGAAATTCACAACGTAGATGAAGAATGGTCTACTTAATATGTGTGCGAAAAAGAAATTTGATCGGTTAAAAATTGTATCTGAAAATCGATTTTTTCGAATTGCGGGGGTCAGGGGAGGAAATTTTAAAATCAAAAACAAACTTGTATACCGTACGAACATAACAAATCTACGTTCCAAATTTCGTTACTCTAGCTCTTATTTTGCGCGCACTACATTACCCCCCCCGGTGCCCAAAACATCACTTTTGCTGATCTATAACTTCCGAGATTTTTGATCAGTCTTACTCAGATTCACAACATCGATCAAGAATGGTCTATTTATAATGTGTGCCAAAAATAAATTTGATCGGCTGAAAATTGTGCTTAATAATCGTTTTTTTCGAATTGCGGGGGTCAGGGGAGGAAATTGAAAAATCCAAAACAAACTCGTATAGCGTACGAACATAACAAATCTACGTTCCAAATTTCGTGGCTCTAGCTCTTATTTTGCGCGCACTACATTACCCCCCCGGGGCCCATAATGCCACTTTTGCTGATCTATAACTTCCGAGATTTTTGATTAATCTTACCCAGATTCACAACATCGATCAAGAGCGGTCTAATTGTGATGTGTGCCAAAAATAAATTTGATCGGTTGAAAATTGTGCTTAATAATCGTTTTTTTCGATTTGCGGGGGTCAGGGGAGGAAATTGAAAAATCTAAAACAAACTCGTATAGCGTACAAACATAACAAATATACGTTCCAAATTTCGTTGCTCTAGCTCTTATTTTGCGCGCACTACAATACCCCCCCCGGGGCCCATAACACCACTTTTGCTGATCTATAACTTCCGAGATTTTTGACCAATCTTACCCAGATTCACAACATCGATCAAGAATGGTCTAATTATGATGTGTGCCAAAAATAAATTTGATCGGTTGAAAATTGTGCTTAATAATCGTTTTTTTCGATTTGCGGGGGTCAGGGGAGGATATTAAAAAATCAAAAACAAACTTGTACAGCGTACGAACATAACAAATCTAGATTTCAAGTTTGGTTGCTCTAGCTCTTATAGTCTCCGAGAAACAGGCGTTCATACGGACGGACGGACGGACGGACGGACGGACGGACGGACGGACGGACGGTCGGACGGACGGACGGACGGACGGACGGACGGACGGACGGATGGACGGTCGGACGGACGGACGGACGGACGGACGGACGGACGGACAGACAGACGGACAGGGCTAGATGAACTCGTCTTGTCGTCCTGATTCAGAATATATATACTTTATGGGGTCTCCGATGATTATTTCTATGTGTTACATACTTTTGGATTTTGCATATTTCCAATAGCTCCGCTTTGCTCTTTTTTTACAAAAAAGGCAAAGGGGCTAAAAAGATGATGATAAAGCTGTCGACATATTAAAACGCAATTTTTCTCCATTAGCTGTTGGACAGAAGAGGTCAAAGGCAGCAGTGCAAATGCTTTGAAGGATTTTTTTGTAGGCTCGACAAGAGACAACAAAACAACGAAACAAGAACGCAACAAGAAGTAAGTATGAAGGAAGAAGGGAAAACGTTTGCTAAAGGGTTAACATATGAACAGGGGTAAGAGTTAGTAAAAGGGCAAACCAACTAAAAGATAAACACTCAAGATTTCCCCCTCCCCTCCCATCTCTTTCTCTTTCTCTCTGTCGTTTTACTGTTTTACTTCCATTGCTCTTTGTTCGTTTCACTTCTGCTGTTGCTTCGCCAAGTGCTGCTGCTACCACAGCTCCTTTGCTCCTTTTGCTGCTGCATGTTATAAAAATCAATAGAGGTCAATCTTTTATTTATAGTCTGTCCACGCCCTTAAAGCAACATGCGGACAGGTTGAGACCCCCCACCACCAGACACAACTACCAAGCCAAAAACCTAAACTACTTGTATCCTATTGCCATTTTTATTTGAGTTTCCATCGGTGCGTTTTTCCTTTTTTTTTTTCTTCATTTTCATTTGACTTGACTTGCAGTTCAAAGGCAGTTCAAGGCTTGAGTTTGGTTGGAAAGGAATGACAGAAGGGAGCAGACTGTGACTGCTATGGATCCTGGATACTGGACTCTGGACACGGGATGCTTGTCCGTTCGAGGTCGCTTTTGCCTGTCAAATAGCATTTGAGCCCCTTTCTCTCTCTGTTAGTGTGTGTCTGTGTGTGTGTGTGTGTGCGTGTGTGTGTGTGTGTGTGTGTGTGCTTAAGTGCGTATATTGTGCATGTCAGTTTGCCTTTCATTGGTAAATTTCCTTTTGGTTTATGCTCTTATTTCTTTTTTTTGTGTTTTTCTTTTCTTTTCCTGTTTTTTTTTTTGAAAAGAAAAACCATTAAGTCAATAACTGTGCGATTAGCCAAGTTCTTATATCGATAGGCCAAGTGCATGACTGGCTGACAAGCTGATCCATTGAACTGGCCCGCCTGTCAGTTTTCATTTATTAGTTGGCATTGTTGGCCCAAAAACTTTGCCAAGTAACTTACTGCCTACCACACCCCACCCCCACCCACAACCCACCAATCACATATACAGAATACGCAAGTCAGCCAAATATAACCAAATGGTTGCTCCTTAAAGATTTAACAAAACTTTCCTAAAATTTAAAATAACAGAAAAAGTATAAGACTCATTGAACACAAAACTTATAACTCAGCTTAAGATTAGAAAAAACAAGTAAGAAGTCTGTAGTCGAGTGTACCCGACTACGAGAGCCCCTTTGCCTACATATACAGCCATACACACATACTCATACATACACACAGTTCTGCACGTACTTGGCCATTGCGCGCGCCTTTTAGCCCCCCACGCTCTATAGCGCGGTACTTATTGTTGTATAACTTCCGTGTTTTTCGTTCAATTTTAACGAAACTCACAACGTAGATGAAGAATGGTCTACTTAATATGTGTGCGAAAAAGAAATCTTATCGGCTAAAAATTGTACCTTATAATCGTTTTTTTCGATTTGCGGGGGTCAGGGGAGGAAATTTAAAAATCAAAAACAAACTCGTATAGCGTACGAACATAAAAAATCTACGTTCCAAATTTTGTTGCTGTAGCTCTTATTTTGCGCGCGCTACTATACCCCCCCGGGGCCCATAACGCCACATTTGTTGATGTATAACTTCCGAGATTTTTGACCAATCTTACCCAGATTCACAACATCGATCAAGAATGGTCTAATTATGATGTGTGCCAAAAATAAATTTGATCGGTTGAAAATTGTGCTTAATAATCGTTTTTTTCGATTTGCGGGGGTCAGGGGAGGAAATTCAAAAATCCAAAACAAACTTGTATAGCGTACGAACATAACGAATCTAGATGCCAAATTTCGTTGCTGTAGCTCTTATTTTGCGCGCGCTATTATACCCCCCCCGGGGCCCATAACGCCACTTTTGATGATCTATAACTTCCGAGATTTTTGACCAATCTTACCCAGATTTACAACATCGATCAAGAATGGTCTAATTATGATGTGTGCCAAAAATAAATTTGATCGGTTGAAAATTGTGCTTAATAATCGTTTTTTTCGATTTGCGGGGGTCAGGGGAGGAAATTCAAAAATCAAAAACAAACTCGTATAACCTACGAACATAACGAATCTAGATTTCAAGTTTGGTTGCTCTAGCTCTTATAGTCTCTGAGAAACAGGCGTTCATACAGACGGACAGACGGACAGACGGACAGACGGACAGACGGTCAGACGGACAGACGGACAGACGGACAGACGGACAGACAGACAGACGGACAGGGCTAGATGAACTCGTCTTGTCGTCCTGATTCAGAATATATATACTTTATGGGGTCTCCGATGATTATTTCTATGTGTTACATACTTTTGGATTTTGCACATTTCCAATAGCTCCGCTTTGCTCTTTTTTTACAAAAAGGCAAACGGGCTAAAAATATGTTTGAAATTGAAAGTTTTTTAAGCTAATTCATATTTGATTTTTCACATATTTTAAATATTTGTTGAAAATAAAGAAGCTTTAAGGCTAAATAAAATGCATTAAGTTAAAGCTGAACTATTCTATGTATATCTATATACACAAAATTAATAACTTGGCTGGGAGTCCAACCAATAATCATTTGGCGAATTGGCCAAATCAGAAGTTAAGGTTTATACTAGGTACATAGATTCTGAGTAACTTTTTAAACTCATTTCTGTTATTATTTGTAATATTTGTGGCTTGTCTCGTTTCTCTAGAAATCATTTTATTCGGCTAAGAATATCATTAAACCATTGGCAATCAATAAAAACTTGTATCTTAAATGTTTAGTTTAAGCGTAGTTTAAGCCAATTGATGCACAGCATGGCCTTAAGGCTGTTTTAAGTCAAACATTTGGCTAGAGAGAGAGAATCTCGAAACAAATTGAAAATCGAAGATACTTTATGCAACCCACAAATCATGCAGCTTTGAGCAATGAAAACGATATAAAGGTCGCACATGTCGAAATTTTTGTTGGCAAACATGTATTACACACAATTAGAGCAATCTTAGCGCCATATTTATGGCCACAAATAAGTTTATACAGTTTACTACTGGTAGCATACAACTATGTTGCCAAAAAATGAATGCCATAAACTATGTGAACTTAAGCAGCGGCGTTACCATAAAAATCGAAGACTTATAAATGGACCCGCATTCGTGGCAAAATAAGTATAAGAAGGCAAAAGGGAAAGGCAAAATAATGTATATATATATATATATATATATATATATATATATATATATAAACAAAAAAATATACGGAAAATAAAAAACAAAACATAAAAAGAAACACAAATCTTTAGCAATACAAATTTGGTATACTTTTTTATTCTTAGCTGGTTGCGCTTTGAAGTGTCCTCCACTTGGACAAAGTGATTAATTGGCCCTTGAAGCACGGCAGCCCAACAGACTCCAATATACTCAAACATAGCCCAGCATAGTTCAACACAGTCCAACAGTGTCCAACAGAGCCTGCCCTTTGTTGGCCAAAAGCATTGTGTGGGATTTACGCCACAAGACCAAAGACCAAATACCAAAGACGAAACACCAAAGACCAAAGACGAAAGACTACAAACCAAAGCGTGATGCTACCATGCTATTCCTTTCATTGTATGCTGTATGCTGTGTTCTCCTGGTGGTTCTGTCACCGATTGTTGAATGCACCCGTACAGGCAACAGCAAAAGCAACAACAGCAAGAACTTTGCTCCAAGAAGTCAACCCAAGAATGTTTCTGTAACGACGCGTCACGCCGCTTTTGCATAGAAAATTAAAATCTTGTTGTCGTTCAGTGCCTGTCGCCGACTCCATGGTGGTTCCTTTCCAACCAACACAACTCAACACTTAACTTTAATGTCCGCAAATGGTAGGAAAATTTCATTTTCTTAGCCACAGCCTTTTAACTCGCAATAATGTGAACTTTTAATTAAACAATTTAATTTAAGATGAATCTAAAAAACAATTCTTAATTTCTATGGAAGTATCATAAATATAATTATTAAATAAGAAAATATTAAAACAAAGAAATAAAATAGTAAATATATACTTATTAATAATTAAATAATAATAGTAAAATTATTATAAATTAAATAATTATAAAAAATTTATTTAATTAAATAGAAAAATAAATGAATTAAAATAAAATAAAAATATTAAAATAATAAAAAACAAGTAAGAAGTCTTAAGTCGAGTATACCAGACTACAACATAATATATAATATATAATATATAATATATAATATATAATATATAATATATAATATATAATATATAATATATAATATATAATATATAATATATAATATATAATATATAATATATAATATATAATATATAATATATAATATATAATATATAATATATAATATATAATATATAATATATAATATATAATATATAATATATAATATATAATATATAATATATAATATATAATATATAATATATAATATATAATATATAATATATAATATATAATATATAATATATAATATATAATATATAATATATAATATATAATATATAATATATAATATATAATATATAATATATAATATATAATATATAATATATAATATATAATATATAATATATAATATATAATATATAATATATAATATATAATATATAATATATAATATATAATATATAATATATAATATATAATATATAATATATAATATATAATATATAATATATAATATATAATATATAATATATAATATATAATATATAATATATAATATATAATATATAATATATAATATATAATATATAATATATAATATATAATATATAATATATAATATATAATATATAATATATAATATATAATATATAATATATAATATATAATATATAATATATAATATATAATATATAATATATAATATATAATATATAATATATAATATATAATATATAATATATAATATATAATATATAATATATAATATATAATATATAATATATAATATATAATATATAATATATAATATATAATATATAATATATAATATATAATATATAATATATATATATATAATATATTATATATTATATATTATATATTATATATATATATATAATATATAATATATAATATATAATATATAATATATAATATATAATATATAATATATAATATATAATATATAATATATAATATATATATATATATATATATAATATATAATATATAATATATAATATATAATATATAATATATAATATATAATATATAATATATAATATATAATATATAATATATAATATATAATATATAATATATAATATATAATATATAATATATAATATATAATATATAATATATAATATATAATATATAATATATAATATATAATATATAATATATAATATATAATATATAATATATAATATATAATATATAATATATAATATATAATATATAATATATAATATATAATATATAATATATAATATATAATATATAATATATAATATATAATATATAATATATAATATATAATATATAATATATAATATATAATATATAATATATAATATATAATATATAATATATAATATATAATATATAATATATAATATATAATATATAATATATAATATATAATATATAATATATAATATATAATATATAATATATAATATATAATATATAATATATAATATATAATATATAATATATAATATATAATATATAAT
Organism: Zygothrica quintamaculata; assembly: GCA_037044455.1. Classification (NCBI taxonomy): domain Eukaryota; kingdom Metazoa; phylum Arthropoda; class Insecta; order Diptera; family Drosophilidae; genus Zygothrica; species Zygothrica quintamaculata. The sequence goes on along the minus strand of JBAMBS010000924.1, from coordinate 294 downwards.
ATATAATATATAATATATAATATATAATATATAATATATAATATATAATATATAATATATAATATATAATATATAATATATAATATATAATATATAATATATAATATATAATATATAATATATAATATATAATATATAATATATAATATATAATATATAATATATAATATATAATATATAATATATAATATATAATATATATAATATGCAATAATATATAATATATAATATATAATATATAATATATAATATATAATATATAATATATAATATATAATATATAATATATAATAT
>JBAMBS010000923.1:0-53325 GCA_037044455.1 Zygothrica quintamaculata | reverse complement strand
AGTGTACCCGACTACTTTGCCAACATACAGTCCCATACACACAAATATGCACACATACACACACTACAGGCACTTTCAATTGTTACGGGCGTCTTTTAGGACACTCCGCGCGACTAACATGATATTTAATGTTGAATAACTTTCGTGATTTTATTCAATCTTAACTATCTTAGCGATCAAAAAAAATGGTCAAATTTTTATGTGTGCCAAAAAGAAATTCGATAGGTTGAAAATTCCGCTAAATAATATTTTTTTTTCGTATTGCGTGGGACAGGGGAGGAAACTCAAAAATATAAAACAAACTCGTATAGCGTACGAAAATAACAAATCTATATATTTCAAATTTATGAATTTGCTTTAGTTCTTATAGAGACCACGACACAGGTGTTCATAAGGATGCACAGACGGACGGAACGACATAGCTATATCGGCTCGGCTAGTCGTCCTGATCAAGATACATACTTATGGGGTCTCAGATGATTATTTCTGCCTGTTACATACTTTTGGATTTGGCACATTTTCATTAGAGTCTAAAAAAATGTAATTGGCAACCTTGATTGCTATTGAGATACCTGCTTGAAACATTTGGGCTATCGATTAGTTTTACTAAAAGCCAATGTAACTCGATTATTTAAGGAGTTAGCATATCTAGCAGCAACAAAGTAATTTTTGTAACATACGTATATAATTATTTACGCACTTTGTGTAGTTAAAAATAACAGCTTCAAAATTGGCAAATTAAGGAAAAACAAGAAAATGAACTATTCCGAGAAATCTGACACCATTACAAGAGAAGATTGGCTACAAAGATTAGAACAGTTCCCATATAAACAAGTAGACATGAATCGTTTAATAATGAACTACTTAGTAACAGGTAAAAATATTTAAAGAACATACGTCCACCCAGTTTTATGGAAGTTCATTGCAGAGGGTTTTAAAGAGGCTGCTGAAAAGTTTCAGCTCGAAGCAGAGTTGGAACCTAGTGTTGAGCTTAGTAGCATGGACGATCGCATATTAATACGAGAAGCTGTGCAGGCTGGTCGAATTGAAGAGGCGACACATTTAGTGAATCAATTGCATCCAGATTTGCTGGGCAGCGAAGTCTATTTGTTTTTTCATATGCAACAATTACAGTTGATCGAACTGATTAGAGCTGGTAAGGTAGAAGATGCATTGGCTTTTGCTCAGTCTAAACTTTCCAAGTCGGGGGAGGAAATCAGGTTTGAGCTTGAGCGCACTCTTGCTCTTTTAGCATTTGAAAAACCGCAGGAAAGTCCTTTTGCTGATCTTCTTGAACAGTCATATCGCCAAAGAATTGCCAGCGAACTTAACTCGGCCATACTGCGAAGCGAGAGCAGTGACGATTCAACACCAAAAATGATGTTTCTTCTTAAGGTAGTATTGTGGGCGCAAGCAAAGCTTGATAGCCGTTCTATAAATTACCCAAAAATGAAGGACCTGGGAGCTGCGCGTTTGGAAACTTAAGTAGAAGACTAAGCAAGTTTCGCAATATCTATAATAAACGAAAATTGCGCGTGTTTATTGTATGAATATACCCATTTTAATTAATGTATTTATATATGTTCTCTATAATTGTAAGCTTCAATATTGTGTTGCAATTCAAAATATGCTAAATCCATACATAAATTTAATAATAGCTATAAATTACCAACCAAAAATAATATCCATTGCCTTGCTCATTAGGCCAGTGGTCTTTTGGGGCACATTCTTTTGGGGCGACACTTGATTATCTAATTGATTTATGCTGTACGTTTGCTGAACGAGAGGTCGCACATCAATTTTGTACGGATCTAAGCTAACCACTTTTAAATTTTTTTTGCCGATTATACTTTCCTCGGTACATCGTATGACGCCAACCATGACATTGTTTGCAATAACCCTCAGATTATAATTGAGGGCTTTGTCACTTTCTATGCGGGATGCAAAGCGTACGTGCATCCAATTCCCATTTTGGGAAGCGTGTTGCACATCTATAATTGTACCACACATCGTGAAGTGTTGTAATATCATAGAGTTGGCCCCTGGTGCGAAGCCAAAGATTGTAATCCAAAATTCATTTTCACGAGCAGTCGGCATAACATGTGGCATATTTGTACTCCACGGCAAAGGGTGGTTTTGCATTGAGGTTAAGTTGAGTTCATTACCCACATACGAATCATTTAACTGCGTTCTTGGAGGATGGCAGGTATAGCTCGAAATTTTCTGATGCGAAGTCTGCGCCATACCTATTTGCGTGCTGTGTAATGCCCCAAACATTTGGTCAGTTCGTAACGAATCCAATAGTCCTTGTATGGGTGGACCTGTCTGAAGGTCTGTATTTTCCAAGTAACTACTGCCATTAGCATTGGCAAACAAAATACATTCACCCAAACTTGACCGATTCAGTTGTGGCGTGTTGAATACCGTGTCTTGATGACTACTTTCACTAGGAGAGGAAGCTAATAAGCAGATAAGAAAATTATTTTACTATATTTATATTAATTTATATTATATGTAAAAATTTACCAAAATACATATTATACTGTGTGAGTTTTGGAGACAGTGTGTTAACATTTGGCATTATGGCCTGTGAATCCCCCATTAGAAAAGGCGGCAAATAATGGCATTGACTGTTATGTGGACTGCTGGCAGGACTGCCAATTGTCATTGGCTCCATGGAAACAATAAGACGTGAGCTGTATTTTATATTAAACACACTACAGAGCAAGCACATTAATGTTGAAACTGACTCAAAGAACAGGTTTAAGTTTCAAATGGTCATTTTAGCGAAATTGAGATTTAATACTTTCTATAAAATTAAATCATTTAAGTCTTGTAAAAAATATCTTATTTTATTATTAAATTGACGGTATTCACTGATTTAGCTTAAAATATATTTCTAGCTAATTTTTTTTAACAAGCTATCTTGTTATGGTCTGCTATTATCCATTATGTTATTTTTACTTGAGTAACATGTAATAGGCAAAATACCTTTCACACCAATGGCGATAGTAAATAGTAACTGATTACAAATAATAATAATATTCAATATTGTATTAAAGATTATTCTCTATATTTAAAATTGTTGTGCTTATATTAGAGGTTTCTTTTTTTTATTTATTTTCAAAAATATACGGCGGTTGAATAATATTAGATGTAAATAAATGCGCATATTATCCTACAACATAATAGTTTTCATGATTTTCGTCTGTTTAAAAAAATCTCAACAAAAAAATGTATTAATAATTTATGTCTAAAGAATTTGCTTAATATTAAACTAATTAATTAAATTACACCATTTTTTTTGAATATCTATAAATGTTTTGTTAAGGAATTTAAAATACCAAATGTTAGCAGCTCTGTATATATCTTAATTAGCCCCTTTTGCCTTTTTCTAAAAGGCAAAAAGGGAACTAATGGAAATGTGCAAAAAAAAGCATGTAACAGATAGAAAAAATAATCTGAGACCACATAAAGTATAAATATTCTTAATCAGGACGACAGGACGAGCCGTCTCTCCGTCCATTTGTCTGGCCATCGGTATGAACTCCTGTTTCTCAGAGAATATAAGAGATAGAGTTGCCAAAATTGAAATCTAGATTCGTTATGATCCTAAGCTATACGAGTTTGTTTTAGGTTTAAAAAAAAAAAAGAAAAAATGGTACAAATCTTAAATTCCATATTATGTACCTGTTACGTCTGTAACTAGGATGTAGTGTGTGGGCCCCTAAATAATGTTCGCTGGGTTGGCATGTCATTACGACGAAGGTGGGACCGGTCAAGTTGACGCAATAACTATCTCGTGAGGTGGTTTGGATGGGTAAGGAGCTTGTTTGGATATCTAGCTCTAAATTGGGCTATAACGTCTCTGACGAGTGGAATGTTGAGATCCTTGTGGATGTGCTCGTTCCGAACGTACCACGGTGACCCGGTGATAGTTCTAAGGATCTTGGATTGTGCCTTTTGCATGAAGTCAATGTTACTGTGACTGGCAGTCCTACACAGCTCAGAGCCAAAAGTCCATATTGGCTTTAAAACTGTATTGTACAGTAAGACCTTATAGTCGTGGCTAAGGGGAGAGTAAGACCTGATGAGTCAGTGGAGACGGTTGGCCCTCAGATTTAGAGATGTTCTATTTTTTCTATGTGCCTGCGACAGGTAAGCCGTCTGTCGAGGTCTTCACCGAGATAAGTATCCTCCGATGACTTAGGAATTATTATACCGTTAAGTGAGGGCGAAGGACAGTCTTGTCTGTTGAGGGTGAAAGTAACGTGCTTGCTTTTTTGCTCATTGACTTTTATGCGCCAGTTAGACAGCCAACTCTCAATGTCAGCCAGGTAGGAGATCAGTTGTTCTGTTGCTCGTGAAGGGCATTTGGAACAACTGATGATCGCGGTGTCATCGGCGAATGTGGATAATACCAATTTGCTGTTTGTAGGAATGTCGGCTGTGTACAGTAAATATAGTATAGGACCAAGTACACTGCCTTGAGGAACTCCAGCTTTAATGGTATGGACTTCTGACATCGCCAAGTTGCATCGCACAGAGAAAGTTCTGTTGTAGAGGTACGACTCTAAAAGGTTGTGAGTGCACTTTGGGAGCGTTGTTTTAATTTTGAACATTAGGCCATCTAGCCAGACTCTGTCGAAGGCTTGAGCTACTTCCAGAAAGATCGCTGAGCAATATTCTCGGTGTTCGAATGTTGTGCGTATGGTTGATGCTATACGGTAGACTTGCTCGATGGTGCCGTGCCTTACACGAAAGCCAAATTGGTGAGATGGTATTTTGCTGTTGGTATGCAGGTATGGCATGATGTACCCCAATAGGCATTTTTCAAAACGTTTCATCGAGCACGATAGAAGGCTAATAGGTCTATATGATGCGGGAACCGAGTGACCCTTCCCGGGCTTAGGTATCATGATTATGATAGATTTTTTCCATCTGTCTGGAAAGTAGCTAAGTTTGGTTATCGCATTAAATAGCAGGCAGATAGTGTGGACTGCGTATTGAGGGAGCTCAATGATAATTTTTTGATTAATTTGGTCGTGTCTTGGTGACTTCTTGGGTTGCAGTTGCTCTCTTATTATTTTTGCTACGTGCGGACTAAACTAGATTGAAGAATGCGTCTTCTGGTTGTCATCTGGCAGACGTGGTAGTGCAAATGCATTCGTTGCAGGGTTTGGTTGAAATGCATTTCATAGGTGCGTGATGCTCTGTCTTTATCGCTACGTGCCCATTCGCCTGCATAGTTTCTTAGTAGCTTAATAGCTTCTACCGGTTGGTGTAGTGTTGGGTGAGCTTTCCATAATGGGTATTTAGTGCTAGAGGGAAATAGTTTCTCTATGTAGCGGCGTTGGCTGCAGTCCTCTTCTTGTTTTAATGCATTGGATAATCTTCGAGAGGCTTCTCTAAGGGTTTTTTTTAGCGGATGGCGATCTATGGACTTGCCATTCTCGCCTTAAGCGACGTTTTTCATTAAGGTCAGCTGCTTTTTTGCCTAGGCGGTGCGTTTGAGGTCTTGGGAGTTGCATTGCGTGCTGCCGTGACAAAAACGGTCTCTAGATGGTGGATGACTTGGTCCACGTCGTCTGTACTGTGGAGACTTGGATTAAACGCGATGTGTGAGCTAACGTATTTTTAAATTTAATCCATTTAGTTCTACTGGATTTCAATGTTTGCGGTTGGTCCTCAATCTCTGTGCGTTGCGGAAAGGTTTAACAAAACAGGTGAGTGGTCCGATGATAAATCTATAAGAGATTGTGCTGATATCTGATACGGAGGAATATTTTTTGTTACTGCGAAGTCGATCAGGTTCGACAATTTTTTTGGGTCTGTTGGCCAGTATGTAGGTCGGCCCGGGGAAACAAAATTTAGGTTGTTTCTAGCTTTTGTGATTGCGTTATACAGCTGTTTACCTTTAGGGGTCACGAGCCCCAGTGTGTGTGTTTGGCTTTGTAGTCACCTGCTGCTATGAAACGTTCGCCCAGTGTGTTGAAGAAGTTCATAAATTCGTCCTCAGCAATTGTGTATCGAGGCGGGCAGTACACCGCGGCTAAAGTTACATTGCAGTTGGGCCCGAGTATGTCAACAGATGTTGCTTACAGGTAGAGTGTGGAAAAGTCTGCGCGAAAGGCATGATTTATGCAATTTCTAATTAGAATTCCAGTACCACCGTGTGCTTTCCCGTCTAGGTGATTTGTGCCGTAAAAGGTGAAGCCGTGTATTTGAAAATTGTACTTGCTTGTGAGGTGTGTCTCAGCAAGTAACGTTACGTCGATATGCTCGTTATGAAGAAATTGAGTAATTTCGCGTTTGTGTCGTGTTACACCATTGGCGTTCCACAGGACCATTCCAAGCGGAGCCATTATTTTAATTGTTTGGTTGTAAGCATTTGCATCAAATGATTTCGATTGCGCATGAGATCTTGCATAGTCGTGCGCATAAATGTCATGAATTCTATCATGTTTTGGTGCAGGTCCATTAGCAGAGTTTCGATGCTGTTTTGTAGAGGACCTGTTTGTTGCTGAGCTTGTTTTTGAACCACGTGAGCTGGACGAACAATATTTGCGGCGGTATCCAGATTTGATTTAAGTGCCCTTGCAAATGAGAAGTTTTCATTTATTTTGGATCGATAAAATGTATCTGCTAAATTTACGTTCCTATTAGATTGGGGGCATAAAAGTACTCCATCTGCTTGTTAGAGGTGCTGAAGACATTCGTTGATTAAGGCGGCATTTTAATTCTTTATACGCCGGGAACCACAGTAGTTTGCTGTATGGTTACCTCCACTGTTACCATATTACTTGGTTCTAGAGTCATCCCTATTAAATGGGCAGCTTGCAGAATCGTGGAGTTCACCACATGCTCTACATAGAGGGCGAAGCGTGGAATACGACCTTGTATTGCCGTACTCTTGCTAGTTAGCACACTGTACTAGTCCTTTCCTCTTGTGCGGCTCTTCCACCGTGATTCTGCGGTGCAGTAGAAGCTGGAAGCTTGGGTGCACCTCGTTCTTAAGTGCGTGTGATTCCGGTTCGAGTTCGACTCTGAGCATTGGATGCGCCTTTTTTTCTTTATTTAGGATGTTGAATACCGACTGAGTATTGAAGCCCTGTACCTTCAGCGCTTCTGTAATATCAGTAGAGCTTACATCTGGTTCTATACATTTTAGAACCACTTGCAGACCTTTGCTACTTTTGAGTTGATAAGTATAGAAGTTACGATTGTTGTCTGAGAGGAATTTGGTCAGCGTTCTAAAGTTATCCTCCGTTTTGATTTGGACTTTAGTCTCTTGGATATTGCCTTTAGATAGGGGAGTTACGTGGAATTAACTTTTCCAATCAGTTAAACTATTTTGTCGACAAGAGCATTATAAGTCTTCTCTCTGATAAAGCGTTATTACGCTACTTAGAAAGACGGCGTTCGTCTTCCTAACGTTGACGCATTGCCCAAACATCGTTTTAACTCATTGTTTTGTGCGGTATCACCGCTTCAGCACACAAAAACTAATTGTTTTCTTTTTTTCTATTTTTTTTTTTAGTTCCGGTAAAGAAAAACACGTCTGCACTCGCCGACGACTGAATTTTTTTCGTCAAAGACAGCGCTTTTTAGTCGCTATGCCTTGAAAAAGAGCAGAAAGTAACTAATGGATTTATGCAAAATCGAAAAGTATGTAGAATGAAGTAGAAATAATCAACAGAGACCCCATAAAGTATATATATTCTGAATCAGGACGACAAGACGAGTCGATCTAGCCATGTCGGTATGTCCGTCTGTCTTTCCGTATGAACGCCTGTTTCTCAGACTCTATAAGAGCTAAAGCAACCAATCTAAAGTCGTTATGCTCGACCCTTATTCAATATTGTCTTAGTTTTTGAATTTGCTCCCCTGATTTCCGCAATACGAAAAAACGGTTATTAAGAATATTTTTCAAACGATTAAAATTTCTTTTTCTTCTTTCTTTTTCTTGATGTACAGTTTGAATCTCGTTTCAAATTGAGTAAAAAGCACGGAAGTGACCTGAAAACCGAGTAAGATGTTAATTTTCTAGCGCAGTGGCAGTAAATTTGTCGGTTAGGTGATAGGGAAGGGGGTTAGGGGAGGAAATTCAAACATCTAAAACAAACTCGTATAGCGTACAAAAATAAAGAATCTAGATTTCAAATTTGATTGCTCTGGAACTCAGAGACTCTGAAGAGTAGGCGTTCATACGGGTTAACGGACGGGGCTAGATCGACTCGGCTAATCGTCCTGATCAAAAATATATATTCTTTATGGGGTTCCGATGATTATTTGAACTAGTTAAATACTTTTTAGTTGGGGGCTACACAAAATATTTGTACAGATGTAGACATGACGACAGCCCAATCTTGCCGACTTATCCGAACGCAGATATGGAACATCTTATATACCAGTGTGTGAGCTATATGACACCTGTGGGGCGAAGTTTTCTGTGGGGGAAAACCTTTATGGGTGTCGAGAATGAGAAGAATTAAATGCTCATGAGTCAGCTTATATTCACAAACCAATGTGATCTGAGACGATCTGAAAGGGAACGTCGATATGAGCCATAAGTCCATCCGCCCCTGTGAAATAATACTTAACAAGAGTACAGGAGCTGTTGTGATGAGAGTGTGGAGAAGGCGGTTTAGAACGTATGCGCCATTAACGCATTACATCATTAAAATGGAATGGTGAAAAACAAACACACATACTTACACATACACACAGTTCTGCACGTACCTTAAGCCTTTTAGCCCCCGCGCTCTATTGCGCGATACTTAATGTTCTGTAACTTCCGAGTTTATTTTCATTCTTAACGAAATTCACAACATAGATCAATAATGCTTTAAATAATATGTGTGCCAAAAAGAAATTTGAATAGTTGCAAATTGTCCCTTATAGCATAATTTTTCGAATTGCGGGGGTCAGGTGAAGAAATTTAAAAATCTAAAACCAACTCGTATAGCGTACGAAAATAACGAATCTAAGTTTAAAATTTGGTTGCTCTAGCTTTTATAGTCTCTGAAAAACAGGCGTACATACAGACGGACGGATATGGCTAAATCGAATCGTCTTGTCGTCCTGTTCAAGAATATATATACGTTGTGGGGTCTCCGATGATTATTTCTATGTGCTACATACTTTTGGATTTTGCACATTTCCATTAGCTCCGCTTTGCTTTTTTTTATGGCAAAGGGGCTAAGAAATTAAAAATAAATAAATAATTAGTCTAGTAAACGCACCTATGAGATTCCCCTTACCAACAGACACAGCCTATATACACATACTTATAGTTCTACACAAACTTTAAGCACTAGCTGAAAGCTTTTTATAATATAAACATAAACTTTAACCCCCCTTTGCACCATAATAAGGTACTTATTGTTGTATAACTTCCGTGTTTATCCCTCTGGTATAAAAAAGAGCAAAGCTGAGCTAATGCAAAATCCAAAAGTGTGTAACACATAGAAAAAAGTATCTGAGACCCCATTAAGTATATATATTTTTGATCTGGACGACAAGACGAGTCGAGCCCTGTCCGTCTGTCCGTCCGTCTGTATGAACGCCTGTTTCTCAGAGACTATATGAGCTAGACCAACCAAATTTTAAACCTAGATTCGTTGTTTTCGTACGCCAGACCAGTTTGTTTTAGATTTTTCAATTTTCTCCCTTGACCCATGCAATTCGAAAAAAAAACGATTATTAAGCACAATTTTCAACCGATTGAATTTCCTTTTAGCACACATCATAACCAGACAATTCTTGATTTATGTTGTAAATCTGGGTAGGATTAATCAAAAAACTCGGAAGTTAAACATCTTTAAATGTGGTGCTATGGAGCCCGGGGTGGTTAAGTAGTGCGCGAAATATAAGAACTAGAACAACAAAATTTTGAATCTAGATTCGTTACATTCGTACGCTATACGAGTTTGTTTTAGATTTTAGAATTTCTTTCCCTGACCCCCGCAATTCGAAGAAATTGATTATAAGGCACAATTTTCTTACTTTTTACTTGTTTCTAATTAATCTTAACGAGATTCACATCATATCTTAAGAATGGTCTAATTATGATGTGTGCCGAAAAAAAAATTGATTGGTTGAAAACTATGCTTTATATCCGTTTTTTTCGTATTGTGGTAGTCAGGGGAGGAATTTCAAAAATCTAAAATAAACTGATATAGCGTACGAAAATATCGAGTCCAGATATTAAACTGGGTTGCTCTAACTCTTGTAGTCTCTGAGAAACAGACTTTCACATGGACGAGCGGATATGTCTAGATCGAATTGTTTTGTCGTCCTGATCAAGAATTTATATATTTGTTGGGGTCTTCAATGAATATTTCTATGTGTTGTATACTTTTCGATTTTGCAGAAATCCAATGGTTCCCGTCAAATGACGGGAGACTGGCCAAGATGAGAATACGGAAATCCACTACACGTCTGTCTCATATTGAGCGGTATAGTGATCTGCGTCTGAGTCAAATCGGTTGGCAGTTATCAGCGCCGGTTCTGGAAAACAAATAGTATCAGCCTTGCAGTTGGGATAAAATGCAAATTAAATGTTTATTGGTTGTGGAAAACTTTATTACTTCAGGTGGCAGTCACGATAAACAAGCAAAGTGGAGGCAGATCCATTTGCAATAAGGGAGAGGTTGTGTAGATCCCTACCCATTTTATGCTTTTGACAGAAAAAATCCCCGGAAGAGGAGGGAACCTCTGAAACACCGAAGAAGCGACGAAACGCAATAAGCCCAGTAAGCGAGTAAAGTGAGATACCACCCAAATGCATGCAGGGAAGCTCGCCAGCTCCTGAGGCCCAAATTATGGAAATGGGCACTCTTCTGGACGAAAATCTCTTCCTAGTTATGGAAAGAAGCCAGCAGTCCGGCATTTTGACCAAGGCTTGAAAGGCTCCCTTGTCCAGCTAAAAAAAAGCTACAGAGACCGATAAACGGACACCGGCACAGGAAAGCTGTTCTCACTGGAGCTATACCAGTTACACAGGACAAGAGAACAGGTGCGAAGAAGACGACTCAAATTACCCCACCGTCGCAAAATTGCAGCTACAGTGAGGTAATTAAAAACCAGGTAACCCAGGTCAGAGGTGGTACGGGAGAACGTAAACTACCACTCAAACAAGATAAGAGCCCACCGGGTGAGCAACCCAACAAGCCCAAGAGCAACCAATACGGGCATGAACGAAGGACAGAAAATACTCCCCAAGAAGAGCGGCAGCAAAGTGGCAGAAAGCCGGGAGAAAATCGAAGCCAACATCATACCGCAAGCAGAATTGATGCCATTGTGGTAAAGTGCCTTGACCCGGCAAATAACGCGAATGTTCTAGCAACGGTGCAAACCAACAGCGCACTACAGATATATATGGACAGCGTACGCGGCATAAGACGCACAGCGGTAGGAGAACTATTGCTCAAAATGCGGAAGTCGGCAGACGACTCAACAAACTGCAGCGGGCTGCACAGAAGGCTCTCGGGGATCGAGCAATACCTGAGACCATTACGGAAAAAGTACTCGTAGAATTACGAGACATTCCGGAATGGACGGAAGTCGATGAGGTGCTGAAAGAGGTTTTAAAGCTCATAGATGGTGATCTACCAGCCGAAGCTGCGTAAAGGCTACAGGGGGACTCAAACAGCCACCCTTACCCTACAGAAGGAATTGGCAAACACGCTTCTCACTGCAGGAACCGTGCGAATAGGTTGGGCAGTCTGCATGATCCGCAGACAACTGGAGCCTAGGTGGTGCTACAAGTGTTTGGAGCTCGGACATATAGCAGCTGAATGCAGAAAGCAAGCTGATGCCTCCAAGCTATTCTTCAACTGTGAAAGCGACAACTATGCGTCCACAGGTTGTTAAAACAAGTCATGCTGCATTCTCTGCACCTGAAAACCAGGCACACCATACCCTAAACAAAATGTGCCCGGAGTATATGAAGGCTACCACCAACCGCCACAATTAAGTTAAATCAATTTACCTTAAATCACTGCAGAGCAGCGAATAATGGTACCTGGGTCCAAAGCCCGAGCCCGGGACATCTGGACATATGGACACTTGGAGCTGTGGACAACCAGCACATCAGCTCACAGAGATCTCGTGTGCTAATGGCTACGTACGGGCTAAGTGGTGTGGTATTTACATTTACAGCTGCTATATAGCCCCAAACGCTTCCATCGAAGATTTTACCACATGGGTAAATTAAATGGAACCACTCACAGGTAGTAATAGCTGAAGACTTTAATGCATGGCCTGTCGAATGGGGGAGTGCCAGGATATCTCTCAAAGGCATCACTCAATGTGATCCAGCTTATTAATAGCATAGCGCACACTTTTGCTAAAACAGAGAGACACTCGACCATAGACATCACCTTCGCTAGTCCTTCTCTAGCACGGGGAGCGACGTGGTCAGGGTCTAACCTATACACCCACAGCAACAGCCTGGCTATAATATTCTCTGTGGCGCTGAAACGGCAACACCAACGAGTGTAGCAAGACAACTACGCTCGCTGGTCCCAAAAATCGATGAATGAACAAGCCCTGAGAGTGTCCATATCCCACGCTCAGATTGAGGCAAGCAAGGACCCGGACTCATACGCCGATAACGTTGCTGGTGCGCTCGCTAATGCATGTGACTCATCAATGTTAAGGAGACGAACTGGTAACACCAATTATAAGCCAGTCTATTGATGTAGTCTGGATGTAGTGGCGGCTAGGATAGAGTGCATTAGAGCGAGGAGACTGTTGAAACGCTCACGCGGCAGACCCAATTTTTATCTTCATCTAAAGGCATTACGCAACAGGAGACGCACACTCGCGGAAAAAATAAAAAAAAGCAAGAACCGGAGCTGGAAAGAACTATGCAATGAGGCCGAATTGCAACCATTTCGATCGGCCTACAAAATAGTCATGGAAAGACTATATAGACGCCCGATGCCAGTCGATCCCGTCCAGTTAAACTCGATAGTGGAGGCGGTATTTCTGAGCTAACCACCAGTAACTTACCCAGCAAACACTGCCGAGGGTATAGTGAAATACACAGACGTGAGGGAAATTACGGAAGCAGGAATGCGAAACCGAAACGGGAAAGCTCCAGGACCCGATGGAGTGCCGTCTCAAGCCGTAAAAGCCTTCGCTGTCTTAAGACAGCAGTGCTCGCTGACCTATTCAATGTGTGCATAGGCAAATGGGTATTCCCGAAAAGGTGGAAGCTACAAAGGTTGGTCTTGCTCCCGAAGAACAGCAAACCACCGGAGGACCTATCAGCAGTCAAACCCCTCTGTATGCTGGACTGGCAATTTGGGTTCCGGAAAAGACAAGCACTATCCATGCTATCCTTGCAGTGGTGGACATTGCTAACGCAGCCATAAACGGTACGCTACTGAAAGGTGGTACAAAGCACTACCACCAATGGTCACGACTTTAGATGTCAAAAATGTTTTCAGTTCCGCAATTTGGCCGTGCATAGCCAGTGCCTTAGAACAGCTAGGTGTACCAGAGTACCTGAGAAGCTTGATTCACAGCTACCTCACGGAGAGAGTACTGCTTTAGGACACTGCAGAAGGTCTACGGCAGTGCAACATCAGAGGCGGTGTTCCACAAGGCTTGGTGCTGTATAATGCAGTACTGCAACTAAATGCGCCGTAAGGGACCCGAATAGTGGGTTTTGCAGACGATATCGCTATAGTAGTGGTCGCTAAACAATTGCTGGAGGTGGAAGTTAAAACAAATGCCGCGATCCAGCAAGTTACCGATTGGCTGCATGACAATGCACTCTCGTTAGCCACTCACAAGAATGAGGCAGTCCTCATCAGCAGCAGGAAGATGGTCGAACATGCCACCATACAGGTTGAAGGCTGCACAATAACTTCCAAGCCTGCACTCTTATATCTAGGGGTCAAGATAGATCATCGTCTATATTTCAAGTACCACCTACAGTATGCTGCTGAAAAAGCAGTCAAAGCAGCAACAGCATTCGGTCGACTAATGCGAATGTTGGAGGTGCCTACCAACGGCTCATAAAGCAAGTGTCAGATCGGTAATAATGTATGCGGCACCGATCTGGGCCACTGCCATGGCGACGAAGATGCTCGGGCTGGCACGTAGGGCCACTTACCGCACATGCGCTCTACGGGTCACTAGTGCCTTCCGCACAGTATCCAACGATGCAGTGTTGGTGCTGGCAGGTATGATTCCAATCGACCTCCTACCGAAAGAGTCGAGGAACTCAGAGGACACACTAAAAAGAAGGCGACAGATTACCCTGCAGCGGTGGTCTCAATTAACCAGAAGCAACTGGCAGGAAAGATTATTCTGGAAGTAGGACGGTGGTTAGATAGGGAACATGGACAGATACACTTCTACTTAACGCAACTAATGACTGGACATGGATGCTTTAGATCATATTTGGTTAGGTTCCACCATATGGATAGTCAATGTACACGGACAATTGAAGACGCGGAACATGTCCTTTTTGTCTGTCCTCGATTTACTGCAGAACGAGAAGAGCTAAGCCTAATCATTGGTAGACCCTTCATAGTCACTGACATTTTAAACATCCTTTCATGCCATCTCCCCCTTGTGAAGTCATGCTTATCGGTTCAGTACCACGGGTGGTAATGGGGGTGGTATGGGGTAGGGTTAGGTTTTAGTGGGTGTTAGTCTCACACTCCGGCTTTAATGGCTTTCCCCCCTATCAAAAAAAAAAAAAACACACTGGGTGGATTTGAGGATTGTACACAACGCAAAGTACCAAATTGCTCTGAACTTGGTGATTTTCTGCACGATCCTTGTTTCTGCTTTCCTTAATTTGGCGCGCTACGTTGATGGGGTTCCCCCGGTCTGCCACTTATAACCCGTTAGGTGGTAAATTAAAGCGCGCGGCGGAAAACCCAGTACTCCCATACTGGTCTGCGTCTGAGTCGTATCGACTGGCAGTGTTACGATACCCAGTGCGGGTCGGAGCATCACAAACCTGTCAAAAGATATAAAACGCAAAAAAAATGGACTTAAATGGTTGCGAATAACATTATTACTCAGGGTGGCAATCATAATTGTCAAAATCAACCCGTGAAACAAGCCACGCCAAGGGCATGGATTCTGCAGGCCCCCCAAACCCATTATCCACGATACTATTACGATGGTGGATTACTTGGCATGCGCAGCGGATCAAACTACAAATACAACTGAGGAGCAAACTGGACCCTTCACCAAAAGCGAGATGCTAAGCCAGTTCCCACTGAATGGAACGGTAGCATCCTGGTAAGGTAAGCTGGCTTATCCAGCACAGGAGGAGGCGCACGATACTCCAAGAAGTAAAAAGTCTGTAGTCGAGTGAACCCGACTACAATAGCCCCTTTGCCAACATACTGTCTGTCCGTCCGTCCATCCGTATGAATGCGTGTTTCTCAGAGACTATAAGAGCTAGAGCAACCAAATTATAAACCTAGATTCGGCATTTTCGTACACTATACGAACTTGTTTTAGATTTTTGAATGACCCACGCAATTCGAAAAACGATTATTAAGCACAATTTTCAACCGATCGAATTTCTTTTTGGCACAGAAAATTAGACCATTTTTGATCTATGTTGTAAATTTGGGTAAGATTGATCAAAAAACTCAGAAGATATACATCTTTAAATGTGCCATTATGGAGCCCGGGGGGGGGGGTTAAGTGGTGCGCGCAATATAAGACCTAGAGCAACCAAATTCGGAATCTAGATTCTTAATGTTCGTACGCCTTACAATTTTGCTTTAGATTTTCGAATTTACTTCCCTGACCTCCGCAATTTGAAAAAATCGATTATAAGGCACAGCCTTCCACTACTCAAATTTGTTTTTGGCACATATATTACGTGAATCATTCTTGATCAAAGTTGTGAATTTCGATAAGATTGAACAATATACACGGAAGTTACAGAACATTAAGCATCGCTCAATAGAGCGCGGGGGCTAAGAGACTTAAAAACGTGCAGATCTGTGTGTATGTGTGAGTATGTGTGTGTATGGCTGTATATGTAGGCATAGGGGCTCTCGTAGTCGAGTATACGCGACTACAGACTTGATACTTTTTTTTTTATTTATTCTTAACGAAATTCACAATTTAGATCAAAAATAGTTTAATTAATATGTGTCCATTAGCTCCGCTTTGCTCTCTTTTATTGCAAAGGGCTCCAGCAAACTGTACGTGAACGCGGATTTGGCCATCCTGAGCTAGCCCTACAGGCCACGGCAAGAGGAGTAGCACTGTGGTGCTGCGGACAACCAGCCTAGCAACTTACGCATGTGGGTGCTGCTGAGATCTTTGTCAGGGGAAGGTGTACGGCATCCACGTATACCACCCAATACCTATACGGTAAGTTTGCGGAACTAGTAGACGACATCATTAGTGATGCGATGGGATGGTCCCCAGCGCTCCTTACGGGCGATTTTTATGCCTGGGCAGTAGACTGGGGTGTTCGCGGACCACCTCGAAGGGTCGGATCTTGCTGGATGCGTTAGCCGTGTTAAGTGTGTCCTTACTCAGCTCGGAAAATAGACACAGTTTTAGCAAGGCGGGACGGGAGTCGGTGATTGATTTCACACTTTAAAGCCCTAAAGTAGCTTGGAGAGCAAACTGGATGGTTTTTCAGACGTATACGCACAACGATTACCCTGCAATCGTCTGCATTATTGAAGAGCGGACGCAACACAGAAGTCAGCCTACATTTAAGATCTGGGCCCCAGTAAGCTTGGATGAGCGGATGCTAGTCAAAACCATGGAGAATACGCAGATCAGTAATCGCACAAACGACGACAAACATGCCAGGAATGTAAATGTAATGAATGTAATCTTTGCGTGCGATTCATCCATGGCTAGAATGAACAGCGCAGGCATCAGACGGTAACCGGTCAACTGGTGGTCGGAAGCAATCGCTTCTGCACGAAGAGACTGCATCCTAGCGAGAAGGCGCCTCAAACGCATACGAGGAAGATCCCACTTTTCACAAGCCCTAAGAGCGTACGAGTGCCAGACTTACTAAGGTCATAAAAACAAGCAAAGCCCGCTGTTGGAGTGACCTATGTGATGAGGCTGATATCTAGCCATTTGGAACTGCATACAGACTGGTTATGGGAAAGCTAAGAAGACGTCCAATGCCGCCGGACCCAGAGCAACAACTGAACATAGTACATACGCTGTTTCTAATGCACCCTCCAGCAACGCTTCCGTAAATCAGTCGATGCTCTGAAGCGGTCAGCACGGATGTAGCGGAAGTTTCGCGCATACCGATGTCGGTAAAGGCCAACAAAGCACCTGGTCCTTGCGGTATCCAACCACGTGCAATAAAGCTTTTGGCTGAGGCACAACCGACCAACTTTGCAGAACTATTTAATAACTGACTAGCATATGGAAGCCACAAAGACATGTGCTGATTCCCAAAGCTGACAAGCCCACGGAAGACCCATCCTCTAACAATATGCTTTGTATGTTAGATGTGGTCGGGAAGCTATTCGACCGCGTCATTTTCAACCGGATCGAAGCAGAAATTGGTGATCGGAAAGAATATCAAATTGGCAATTCGGATTCCGAAAAGGCAGGATCACTACCAATGCCATCCACGCAGTGATATCTATGCTATCAAGATCATACGCGTTGGAAGGTTGGTAAAAAGAAGTACATCCTCATCACCACGGAAGACGTTCGCAACGCCTTCAAACTCGGCAAGTTGAATGATGTCGGTGCATTACAGCGCCTAGACATCCCTGCGTATCTAATTAGCTTGGTATGCAGCCACTCTTGCGGTAGAGTACTCCTACCGCTGACGGCAGGATACACTACCAAGTTACAGGAGGCGTCCCACAGGGATCGGTTCTGGGTCCAATACTCTGGAGCGTCATGCATGACGCAGTACTACGCCTTGCCAAACCTCGGGGAACAAGTATCGTAGGCTTCGCAGACAATATTGCCATTGTGGCAGTTGCAAAGGAATTACAGAAGGTGGAGAATAGTACAAACGTGTGCATCAGGTAGATTGCGACGTGGACTGAAGACAGCATCTAGGTGGCAGAATGCCAAATTTCCTCTAAGGCGGCCATCCTATATCTAGGAGTGATGTTGAAACACAGGCTGCCCTATAAATTTAATATGGAGTACACTGCGGACAAGACTGCTAAAGCGTCAACAACGCTTGCTGGCTTATCACTTCAGTGCAATGGCCGTCCAATCATTTGCACGGTCTTGCAGAGGCTCCTACCACTGCAGCGCAATGCGTGTCCTGAGCGTTAACCGCACAGTATCAGAGGAAGTTGTAAAAGAACTCTCGGGAATGATCCCTCTCTACCTACTTGCGAAAGAAGCGAGGCTGCACTGGCAGGATCGATAGCGACAAGACAGGAGTGGCATCTGGATGTTGCGTATCATCCCAAGAATATACAGATGGCCAGACTGGCTTTTACCTGACGCAAATGTTGACGGGAACTAGGTGCTTTAAGCCGTACTTGCATAGGACTATAGAGGACGCAGAAATTGTTTTCTTTGATCAGCGGAGAAGTGTGCTTAATTATCGTTTTTTCTTATTGTGGGGGTCATGGGAGGAAATTCAAAAATTTTAAACAAAACTCGTATATCTTACAAACATAACGAATTTAGATTTTATTTGGTTGCTCTAGCTCTTATTTTGGCCGCACCCCTTACCGCCCTTCCTACGCTCTTTAATACCACTTTTAATAATGTATAGCTTCCAAGTTTTTTTTGCTCAATGTCAATGAGATTGACAACTTATAGAAAGAATGGTCTAATCATGATGTGTGCCAAAACAAAATTTAATGGACTGAAAACTGTGCTTAATAATCCTTTTTTTTCTAATTACGCGGGTCAGGATAAGAAATTCAAAATTCTAAAAGAAACTTGAAAATAACGAATCTAGGTTAAAAAATTTGGTTGTTCTTGCTCTTAAAGTCTCTGAGAAATAGGCGTTCATACTGACGGATGGACGGACGGACAGACAGACAGACGGACAGGGTGAGATCGACTAGTCTTTTCATCACCGCAATTCGATAAAAACGATTATTTAGCACAATTTTCAACCGATCAAATTTATTTTTGGCACACATCCGAATTAGACCGCTCTTGATCCATGTTGTGAATCTGGGTAAGATTGATCAAAAATCTCGGAAGTTATACATCATCAAAAGTGGCGTTATTGGGCCCGGAAGGTATAGTAGTGCGCGCAAAATAAGAGCTAGAGCAACGAAATTTGGAACGTAGATTTGTTATGTTCGTACGCTATACGAGTTTGTTTTAGATTTTTCGAATTTCTTCCCCTGACCACCGCAATTTGAAAAATCGATTTTCAGACACAATTTTTAACCGATCAAATTTCCTTTACGCACACATATTAAGTAGACCATTCTTTATCTACGTTGTGATTTACGGTAAAATTGAACAATAAACACGGAAGTTAGACAACATTAAGTACCGCGATAAGTTTGAGCCTGCCTAAGTTTGAGCACGAGACGGATCCGTTTTGTACATATTGTGCCAGTACCATAGAGGACGAAGAACATTATTTCTTTCCGCGTTATTTGCTGAACGGGAATAACTGAGCCTTTGCATTGGGAGTCCATTCATAGTCTCTGACTTGATAGATATCCTACTCAGCTGTCTAGTTAAAACAAGTAAGAAGTCTGTAGTCGAGTGTACCCGACTACGAGAGCCCCTTTGCCTAGATATACAGCCATACACACACATACTCATACATACACACAGTTCTGCACGTACTTATCCATTGCGCGCACCTTTTAGCCCCCCACGCTCTATAGCGCGGTACTTAATGTTGTATAACTTCCGTGATTATTGTTTAATTTTAACGAAATTCACAACGTAGATGAAGAATGGTTTACTTAATATGTGTGCGAAAAAGAAATTTTATCGTCTTTTATTTTATGTCTCCGATGATTATTTCTATGTGTTACATACTTTTGGATTTTGCATGTTTCCAATAGCTCCGCTTTGCTCTTTTTTACAAAAAGGCAAAGGGACTAAAAAATTAAATTAACTCCTATATCGTATAAAAATAACACATCTAGATTTCAAATTTGGTTGCTGTAACTCTTACAGTCTCTGAGACGGACGGACACACGGACATAGCTAGATCCATTCGTGTTGTCGTCCTGATCAAAAATATAAATACTCTATGGGGTTCACGATGATTATTTCTATCTGGTATATACTTTCGATATTGCACAAATCCATTAGTTCCCTTTTGCTCTTGCTTAAGGCAAGGGACTAAAAATACAAGTAAGAAATCTGTCTTTGAGTGTACCCGACTACAAAAAGGCAAACGGGCTAAAAATTGCGCAAAATGAATTCAAAAAGTAATACGTAGCGCCTAAGCTCCGTCAGAGGGAAAACGGAGAGTAGGGTCAGGTTTTAATGGGGGCAAGTCCCGAACTTTTCGCCTCTTAATGCTTTCCTCCCTATTATATAACAAAAGAAACAAGTAAGAAATCTGTAGTCGAGTATACCCGACTACGAGAGTAGTCGCACATACGCACAATAACACTCAGTTCTACACGTACTTTAAGCTATTTCGCGCGTTTTTAAGCTCCCGTGTTTTCTATTCAATCCTAACGAATTTCAACATGTAGATCAAGAAGAGACTATTCATAATATAAGCCATAAAGAAATTTAATCGGTTGAAAGTGTGCTTAATAATAGTTTTTTTTTCGTATTGGGTGGGTCAGGGGAGGAAATTAAAACAAGTAAGAAGTCTGTAGTCGAGTGTACCCGACTACGAGAGCCCCTTTGCCTAGATATACAGCCATACACACACATACTCATACATACACACAGTTCTGCACGTACTTAGCCATTGCGCGCACCTTTTAGCCCCCCACGCTCTATAGCGCGGTACTTAATGTTGTATAACTTCCGTGATTATTGTTTAATTTTAACGAAGTTCACAACGTAGATGAAGAATGGTCTACTTAATATGTGTGCGAAAAAGAAATTTTATCGTCTTTTATTTTATGTCTCCGATGATTATTTCTATGTGTTACATACTTTTGGATTTTTCATGTTTCCAATAGCTCCGCTTTGCTCTTTTTTACAAAAAGGCAAAGGGACTAAAAAATTAAATTAACTCCTATATCGTATAAAAATAACACAACAATATTGCCATTGTGGCAGTTGCAAAGGAATTACAGAAGGTGGAGAATAGTACAAACGTGTGCATCAGGTAGATTGCGACGTGGACTGAAGACAGCCCGCTAACCTTGGCTGCTTACAATACTAAAGCAGTCCTCATAAGCAGCAGGAAAAAGGTGGAATCCACCACCATCTAGGTGGCAGAATGCCAAATTTCCTCTAAGGCGGCCATCCTATATCTAGGAGTGATGTTGAAACACAGGCTGCCCTATAAATTTAATATGGAGTACACTGCGGACAAGACTGCTAAAGCGTCAACAACGCTTGCTGGCTTATCACTTCAGTGCAATGGCCGTCCAATCATTTGCACGGTCTTGCAGAGGCTCCTACCACTGCAGCGCAATGCGTGTCCTGAGCGTTAACCGCACAGTATCAGAGGAAGTTGTAAAAGAACTCTCGGGAATGATCCCTCTCTACCTACTTGCGAAAGAAGCGAGGCTGCACTGGCAGGATCGATAGCGACAAGACAGGAGTGGCATCTGGATGTTGCGTATCATCCCAAGAATATACAGATGGCCAGACTGGCTTTTACCTGACGCAAATGTTGACGGGAACTAGGTGCTTTAAGCCGTACTTGCATAGGACTATAGAGGACGCAGAAATTGTTTTCTTTGATCAGCGGAGAAGTGTGCTTAATTATCGTTTTTTCTTATTGTGGGGGTCATGGGAGGAAATTCAAAAATTTTAAACAAAACTCGTATATCTTACAAACATAACGAATTTAGATTTTATTTGGTTGCTCTAGCTCTTATTTTGGCCGCACCCCTTACCGCCCTTCCTACGCTCTTTAATACCACTTTTAATAATGTATAGCTTCCAAGTTTTTTTTGCTCAATGTCAATGAGATTGACAACTTATAGAAAGAATGGTCTAATCATGATGTGTGCCAAAACAAAATTTAATGGACTGAAAACTGTGCTTAATAATCCTTTTTTTTAGCCCCTTTGCCTTTTTTGTAAAAAAAGAGCAAAGCGGAGCTATTGGAAATATGCAAAATCCAAAAGTATGTAACACATAGAAATAATCATCGGAGACCCCATAAAGTATATATATTCTGAATCAGGACGACAAGACGAGTTCATCTAGCCCTGTCCGTCTGTCTGTCCGTCCGTCCGTCCGACCGTCCGTCCGTCCGTCCGTCCGTCCGTATGAACGCCTGTTTCTCGGAGACTATAGGAGCTAGAGCAACCAAACTTGAAATCTAGATTCGTTATGTTCGTACGCTGTACAAGTTTGTTTTTGATTTTTCAATTTCCTCCCCTGACCCCCGCAAATCGAAAAAAACGATTATTAAGCACAATTTTCAACCGAGCAAATTTATATTTGGCACACATCCTATTTAGACCATTCTTGATCGATGTTGTAAATCTGGTGAAGATTGATCAAAAATCTCGGAAGTTATAGATCAGCAAAAGTGTCGTTTTGGGCTCCGGGGGGGTATAGTAGTGCGCGCAAAATAAGAGCTAGAGCAACGAAATTTGGAACATATATTTGTTATGCTTGTACGCTATACGAGTTTGTTTTAGATTTTTCAATTTCCTCCCCTGACCCCCGCAATTTGAAAAAATCGATTTTCAGATACAATTTTTAACCGATCAAATTTCTTTTACGCACACATATTAAGTAGACCATTTTCCATCTACGTTGTAAATTTCGTTAGATTTGAACTATAAACACGGAAGTTATACAACATTAGGTACCGCGCTATGGAGCGTGGGGGCTAAAAGGTGCGCGCAATGGCTAAGTACGTGCAGAACTGTGTGTATGTATGAGTATGTGTGTGTATGGCTGTATATGTAGGCAAAGGGGCTCTCGTAGTCGGGTACACTCGACTACAGACTTCTGACTTGTTCTAATTACGCGGGTCAGGATAAGAAATTCAAAATTCTAAAAGAAACTTGAAAATAACGAATCTAGGTTAAAAAATTTGGTTGTTCTTGCTCTTAAAGTCTCTGAGAAATAGGCATTCATACTGACGGATGGACGGACGGACAGACAGACAGACGGACAGGGTGAGATCGACTAGTCTTTTCATCACCGCAATTCGATAAAAACGATTATTTAGCACAATTTACAACCGATCAAATTTATTTTTGGCACACATTTTTATTAGACCATTCTTGATCGATGTTGTGAATCTTGGTAAGATTGATCTAAAATCTCGGAAGTTATAGATCAGCAAAAGTGGCGCTTTGGGCTCCGGGGGGGTATAGTAGTGCGCGCAAAATAAGAGCTAGAGCAACGAAATTTGGAACGTAGATTTGTTATGTTCGTACGCTATACGAGTTTGTTTTAGATTTTTCGAATTTCTTCCCCTGACCACCGCAATTTGAAAAATCGATTTTCAGACACAATTTTTAACCGATCAAATTTCCTTTACGCACACATATTAAGTAGACCATTCTTTATCTACGTTGTGATTTACGGTAAAATTGAACAATAAACACGGAAGTTAGACAACATTAAGTACCGCGATATAGAGCGTGGGGGGCTAAAAGGTGCGCGCAATGGCTAAGTACGTGCAGAACTGTGTGTATGTATGAGTATGTGTGTGTATGGCTGTATATCTAGGCAAAGGGGCTCTCGTAGTCGGGTACACTCGACTACAGACTTCTTACTTGTTTTAACTAGACAACTGAGTAAGATATCTATCAAGTCAGAGACTATGAATGGACTCCCAATGCAAAGGCTCAGTTATTCCCGTTCAGCAAATAACGCGGAAAGAAATAATGTTCTTCGTCCTCTATGGTACTGGCACAATATGTACAAAACGGATCCGTCTCGTGCTCAAACTTAGGCAGGTAGGATTCAAAACACCTATGTCCTGTTAACAGCTGCGTCAGATAAGAGTCAGTATGACCATGTTTCTTATCAACCCATCTGTTCATGTCTGGGATGATACGCAATTGAAAATTGTACCTTATAATCGATTTATTCAAAATGCGGGGGTCAGGGGAGAAAATTCAAAAATCTAAAACAAATTCGTATAGCGTACGAACATAACAAATCTACGTTCCAAATTTCGTTGCTCTAGCTCTTATTTTGCGCGCACTACTATACCTTCCGGGCCCAATAACGCCACTTTTGATGATGTATAACTTCCGAGATTTTTGATCAATCTTACCCAGATTCACAACATGGATCAAGAGCGGTCTAATTCTGATGTGTGCCAAAAAAAAATTTGATCGGTTGAAAATTGTGCTTAATAATTGATTTTTTTCCAATTGCGGTGGTCAGGGGAGGAAATTGAAAAATCAAAAACAAACTTGTACAGCGTACGAAAATGATAAATCTAGGTTTAAAATTTGGTTACTCTAGCTGTTATAGTCTCTGAGAAAAAGGCGTTCATACGGACGGACGGACAGACAGACGGACAGGGCTAGATCAACTCGACTTGTCGTCATGATTTAGAATATTTATACTTTATGGGGTCTCCGATGATTATTTCTATGTGTTACATACTTTTGGATTTTGAATATTTCCAATAGCTCCGCTTTGCTTCTTTTTTACAAAAAGGGAAACGGGCTAAAAATTGCGCAAAATGAATTCAAAAAGTAATACGTAGCGCCTAAGCTCCGTCAGAGGGAAAACGGAGAGTAGGGTCAGGTTTTAATGGGGACAAGTCCCGCCCTTTTCGCCTCTTAATGCTTTCCTCCCTATTATATAACAAAAGAAACAAGTAATAAATCTGTAGTCGAGTATACCCGACTACGAGAGTAGTCGCACATACGCACAATAACACTCAGTTCTACACGTACTTTAAGCTATTTCGCGCGTTTTTAAGCTCCCGTGTTTTCTATTCAATCCTAACGAATTTCAACATGTAGATCAAGAAGAGACTATATAAGCCATAAAGAAATTTAATCGGTTGAAAGTGTGCTTAATAATAGTTTTTTTTTCGTATTGGGTGGGTCAGGGGAGGAAATTAAAACAAGTAAGAAGTCTGTAGTCGAGTGTACCCGACTACGAGAACCCCTTTGCCTAGATATACAGCCATACACACACATACTCATACATACACACAGTTCTGCACGTACTTAGCCATTGCGCGCACCTTTTAGCCCCCCACGCTCTATAGCGCGGTACTTAATGTTGTATAACTTCCGTGATTATTGTTTAATTTTAACGAAGTTCACAACGTAGATGAAGAATGGTCTACTTAATATGTGTGCGAAAAAGAAATTTTATCGTCTTTTATTTTATGTCTCCGATGATTATTTCTATGTGTTACATACTTTTGGATTTTTCATGTTTCCAATAGCTCCGCTTTGCTCTTTTTTACAAAAAGGCAAAGGGACTAAAAAATTAAATTAACTCCTATATCGTATAAAAATAACACATCTAGATTTGAGTGTACCCGACTACGAGATCCCCTTTGAGATCGTATACAGCCATATACACACATACTCACACATACATACAGTTCTACACGTACTTTAGCTATTTCACGCGTCTTTTAGGTAGTTTGAAAATTATGCTTAATAATCGATTTTTTCGAAATGCGTGGGTCAGGGGAGAAAATTCATAAATCTAAAACAAACTCGTATAGCGTACGAACATAACAAATCCATATTATAAATTTGGTTGCTCTAGCTCTTATTTTGCGCGCACCACTTTACCCCCGCGGGCTCAATAACACCACCTTTAATGATGTACAACTTCCCAGTTTTTTGATCAATCTTACCCAGATTCATAACATGGATCAAGAATGGTCTAATTATGATGTTTGGCAAATAGAAATTTGATCGGTTGAAAATTGTGCTTAATAATTGTTTCTTAGCGCCTTTGCCTTTTGAAAAAGAGTAAAACGGAACTAATGGATTTGTGAAAAATCGAAAAGTATGTAACAGGTAGAAATATTTATCGTAGACCCCATAAAGTATTAATATTCTGAATCTGTCCGTCTGTCCGTCTGATCGTCTGTCCATCTGTCCCTGTTTCTCATAGACTATAAGAGCTAGAGCAACCAAATTTGGAACCTAAATTCGTTATGTTTGTACCCTATACGAGTTTGGTGTCCACTGACCACCGCAGTTCAAAAAAATCGATTATAGGGCACAATTTTCAACTGATCAAATTTTTTTTTTGTTTAAATTGAACAATTAACACGGAAGTTATACAACATTTAGTATCGCGAATTGAGCGCGGGAGCTAAAAGGCGCGCGCAATGGCTTAAAGTATGTGCAGAATGTGTATGTGTGAGTGAGAATGTGTGAGTATGTGTGTGTATAACTGTATATGCAGGCAAAGGGGTTCTTGTAGTCGGGTACACTCGACTACAGATTTCTTACTTGTTTTAATAAGAGATCAGCCAGATCCGATCGCACGGGTGGTCCAAATAAACAACAGTGGGTCAACCATATCTCGCTTGTCACAAGAGAGGGGACAGAGCCGTATGACACTGTAGTCGCTAGAGCTTTATCGCCGTCGGCGATTATGAGCCGGACGTTATCAATTTTTTAGGGGTAGGTCCCTGCTGCCGGCTATCACACACGGGGATTGATATGAAGTTTTTTAGACACGGATGCTTTTTAAAATTTCATTCAGCCGTGAGGGCGCCTGAAAAGCCAGAAATAACCAGAATTACCCAGAAATGCATTGGATAAATGTTGAATTTAAAAGCGACACTCATCATCAACATTTGATGGAATCATAGGCTTTGACTTGTTAACAGATGCACAGGCATCGCTTTGTTTTGCTTCCGGCCAGCTCAAATGGTGCGCGGAAGTGGAACAAATTTCCTTTCATACTTTCGCAGATTTCAAATTTACTAACGTGGATTGCTGCCATGTGCCCCTGGCTGTAAGGAGCGCCTTCTTAAAAGTCGTAAAGGACAGAAAAAAAGCATTTGCAGACCCACATGAGGCACTACAATACAATACGTCTGTAGTTGCCACGCCAGACTTCATCCATATCCCATGGGGGCAGCTGATTTCGTAAACAAAGAAATTAAGAATTTTCTGAAGTATTACATAATTCAAAAGTCGGTCTTCCCTTATAATAACCCCGTTTGGGTGGTAGATAAGAAAGGCACTGACGAAGCGGTGCATAAGGTTGATCATTGATTTTAGCAAGCTCAATGAACACACAGTTTCCAACAAATACCCGATGCCAAATATCTCTATGATATTAACGAACCTAGGCAAGGCCAGTTTTTTTTCCACGTTAAACCTAAAGTCCGCATAACACTAAATCATTCTAGCAGAGCGTGATCGAGAGAAGACTTCTGTCTCAGTCAATGGCATGAAGTATGAATTTAAAAGACTCCCTTTTCGTCTTAAAAATGTGGCTAGCATATTTCAGAGGACCAATAATGATATCCTGCGGGAACAGATAGAGAAATATTGTTACGTTTACGTGGAAAATGTGATAATATTCTCAGAAAATGAAGAGTCCCATATCTCTTAAGCAAACTTGGTTCTGAAAAGCCTTCATGATGCAAATCTGCGGGTGTCAGCCAAAAATCAAGTTTTTTTTTAAGAAAAATGTAAATTTTCTGGGATTCATCGTCACCGGCAAAGGGAAATAAACGGACCCAGAAAAAGTAAAGGGAAAACGGCAACGCTAGTAAGCACAGGTCGTGCTCCATTAAAGTGAATTTTTCAGAAGCACAGCAACGTGCATTTCAAAAGTTGCGTAACATTCTGGCATCAGAAGATTTCATGCACAGATATACTGACTATAAGAACCCATTCGATCTAAATACCTATATTTCAGCGTGTGGAATAGGCGCGGTATTCTCCCAAGAGGGTCGTCCGATCACAATGATTTCTAGGACCCTAAAGGATAGAGAGGTAAATTATGCCACCAATGAAAGGCAATTACTGGCTATCATATAGGCTTTAGGTAAACTGCGGCATTACTTATATGGAGGTAAAGACATTAGCATCACATAACTGACCACCAGCCCTTAACTTTGCAGTAGCGGAATCCAACCGTAACGCTCAGACTAAAAGGTGAAAAGCGCGCTTTGACGAGTCCAATGCACGAATTTTTATAAGCCTGGAAAATATAATTTAGTGGCAGATGCTTTATCCAGACAACAGTTTAACTCTCTAGACGATGAAGATACTGGGTCTTCTGTAGCGACAATGCACAGCAAAATTTCTCTTACTCGTACCATTGAAGCAACGGAAAAACCGTTAAACTGTTTCCAAAATCAAATAGTCCTGTATGAGGCCCGATTCCTATTGAAACGCACCTTCATTCTGTTTGGGAAGAAAAGGCAGCACTCTATCAGTTTTACATGCAAGGAGTCTTTGATTATTGAACTGATGGACGTGATGGTGCCAAAAGGCGTAAATGCCTTTGACTGTGATATGCATACTCTTGCAATGATACGAAGATTCCCAGTCACAGCAAAATACCATCACACAAATTTGGCTTCCGTGAAAAGCACGGAACCATCGAGCAAGTCAATCAAATAACATCAACTATACGCACGGCATTCGAACACCGAGAATATTGCTCAGCGATCTTTCTGGACGTAGCTCAAGCCTTCGACAGAGTCTGGCTAGATTGTCTGATGTTCAAAATTAAAACAATGCTCCCCAAGTGCACTCGCAACCTTTTAAAGTTATACCTCTACAACAGAACTTTCTCTGTGCGATGCAACTTGGCGATGTCTGAAGTCCACACCACAAAAGCTGGAGTTCCTCAAGGCAGTGTACTTGGTACTGCACTATATTTACTCTACACAACAGACATTCCTACAAACAGCAAATTGATATTATCAATATTCGCCGATGATACCGCGATCATCAATTGCTCCAAATGCCATTCACGAGAAACATATTAACTGATCTCCTACCTGGATGAGATCGTGAGCTGGCTGTCCGACTAGAGCATAAAAGTCAACGAGCAGAAAAGCAATCATATTACGTTCACCCTTAACAGACAAGACTGTTCTTCACCCTCACTTAATGGTATCACAATCCTAAAATCCACGGTATACACCTCGACAGACGGCTTACTTGGCGCAACCACATAGATAAAAAAAAGAACATCCCTGAACCTAAGGGCCAACAGTCTCCACTGGCTCATCAGGTCTTCCTCTCCACTTAGCCTCGACTACAAGGTCCTAATATACAACTCAGTCTTAAAGCCGATATGGACTTATGGCTCCGAGCTGTGGGGGACTGCCAGTCGCAGCAATATTGACATAATTCAAAGGGCTCAATCCAAGATCCTAAGAACTATCACCGGTGCACCGTGGTATGTTCGGAACGAAAACATGCCACAAGGATCTCAACATTTCTCCCGTCAGAGACGTCATAGCCCAAGTTAGAGCTAAATACTCAAAACAAGCTCCGCAACCACCCAAACAACCTCACGAGATAGTTATTGCGGCAACTTTAACCGGTGCCGCCTTCGTCGTAACGATATGCCAACCCAGCGAACATTATTTAGGGGCCCATACACTACATCCCAGTTACAGTCGTAGCAGGTACATAATATATAATTTAAGATTTGTACAACTTTTTGTAAGACTCAAAATAGAAAATTAAAGAAATAAAGCCAAGTTAAGAAAAAACAAGTAAGAAATCTGTAGTCGAGTGTACTCGACTACGAGTGCCCCTTTGCCTACATATACAGCCCTACTCATAGATACACAGTTCTGCACGTACTTGGATATTGCGCGCGCCTTTTAGAACCCCACGGTCTATAGCGTGATACTTAATGTTCTATAACTTTCGTGTTTATTGTTCAATCTTAACGAAATTCACAACGTAAATTATGAATGGTCTAATTAATATGGTTGCCAAACAGAAATTTGATCGGTTAAAAATTGTGTATATAATGATTTTTTCGAATTGCGGGGGTCAGGGGAGGAAATTCAAAATCTAAAACAAACTTGTATAGCGTACGGACATAACTAATTCAGGTTTAAAATTTGGTTGCCCTAGCTTTATAGTCTCTGAGAAACAGGCGTTCATACGGACGGACGGACGGACGGTGACGGACGCAGACAGGACGGACACGGACTAGCATCGATTCAGCTAGTCGTCCTGATCAAGAAGTATATATACTTTATGGGGTCTCCGATGATTATTTCTATGTGTTACATACTTTTGGATTTTGCACATTTCCAATAGCTCCGCTTTGCTTCTTTTTTACAAAAAGACAAAGGGGCTAAAAAACAAGATCGTATGAATAAATCGTCTGAAAGCAAAACACAAAAGGTAAGAAATCTGTAGTCGAGTGAACCCGATTACGAGAGCCCCTTTGCCGACATACACAGCCGTACACACACATACTCACACATACACACAGTTCTATACGTACTTTAGCTATTTCACGCGCCTTTTAGGTATGTTGAAAATTATGCTTAATAATCGATTTTTTTTTCTAAATGCATGGGTCAGGGAAGGAAATTTAAAAATCTAAAACAAACTTGTATAGCGTACGAACATAACAAATCCAGATTTTCAATTTGGTTGCTCTAGCTAGATGTTTAAATTCCGAGTTTTTTGCTCAATCGTACCCAGATTTACAACATAGATCAAGAGTGGTCTAATTATAATGTGAGCCAAGATTTAAAATTGTGCTTAATAATCGTTTTTTTTTCGAATTGCTTGGGTCAGGGGAGGAATTTGAAAAATCTAAAACAAACTCGTATAGCGTACGATAATAACGAATCTTAGTTTAAAATTTGGTTGCTTTAGCTCTTAAAGTCTCTGACAGGCGTACATACGGACGGACGAAAATACGGACAGACAGACGGACAGGGCTAGATCGAATCAGCTAGTCGCCCTGGTCAAGAATGTATATACTTTATCAGGTCTCCAATTATTATTTCTATGTGTTACATTCTTTTTTGCACATTTCCATTAGCTCCGCTTTGCTCTTTATTTTTTGGCAAAGGGGCTAAAAAAAACACACGTACACACAGTTTTACACACACTTTAAGCTATTTCGCGCTCCATAATGCGATGTTGTATAACTTACATGTTTTTTGTTCAATCTTAGTTTACGTTAAGCTATCTAATATCTAACTGCGGGATGGTTGCTTAAGATTGATTCGAAATCACCATGATTAAAGATACACGAATTTATTATATTAATTTACGATCATTTATACATTATAATTAAACACCGTGTTCTGTTTAATCTAGTTTGCTTTTAAATATTGCGCTATATTTAGGCTATTTAACGCATGCGACGTTCGGCCTGATACGGAATGTCGAGTTAAAATGTATTTTATGGTTGCCCCTAATATAAACTGTGCTATGTTATCAAAGACTTCCTTTACTTTAAATATTGTAACATTATTTATTCTTAACGGCACTATGCGCACGATAGTGTTTAGTGGTGACGATTTTCATCCGCTTAATAATGTCAGTGATATCCAATACGTAATTATTATAATGCCAAAAATTAGTTGTCGGGAAAGCGAATTCTAATCCGTGTTGTATACTAGATAGCATCGATAAATCGCAGTATATTGCCTTTACAACGTCTATACAAATGCATGGTCTGATCATCTCAAACAGAGTATCTTTTATATGAAATTTACTAAATGATAAATTGTTTTTTGCATATCATAATTTTACGTTTGGATGGGATTTTGCTTTTTTGAGAATAATCTAATTATTAATACAATTAAGTGATTTGTAAGTCCTGATCACAATGAATTGTTCTGCGCTTCCTCCTCAATTACTAAGGCGCTTAAATTCTGACGGGACAAGGCATCTGCCACGGAGTTGTTTTGCCTGGCATATAGAACACTTGCGTTTATTAGTCCATTTGCCTTGAAAAAGAGCAAAAGGGACCTATAGGATCTGTGCTCCAAGTATCCTCCGACTAAATCTTAAACCAAGCGGACGTGTCTATTATAAAATCAATTTCGTTTCTTTAAACTGTACAGCCGGTAACCGTCAGGTCAGGTGAGAAAATTTACAAATCTAAAGCAAACTCGTATAGCGTACGAAAATAACGAAGCTAGATTTCGAATTTAGTTGCTCTAGCTCTTAGAGCTATTAAGAAATAGGCGTTCGTACAGACGGATAGTCTGTCCGACGGATAGATAGACATACATGGCTAGATCAACTTAGCTATTGCTCCTGATCAAGAATATATATACTTTATGGGGTATCAGATGAATTTTTCTACCTGTTACATACTTCTCGATTTTGCATAAATCCATTAGCTTCTTTATTTAAAAAGCAAATATGTTAAAAGCAGGCAAAGCAGCAATTGCATTTGCACGGCTGATGGCGAACTTCAAAAATCCGCTATAAAGGAGCCGATGGCTTATTATACAAGTGGTCATATGTATTATAATGTACGCACGACCGATTTGGGTCACTGCCATGGGAGAAGACGGCACCCTACGGCACTTGCGCACTTCGGGTAAGCTGCGTCTTCCAATATCCAACGATGTGGTTTTGGTGATGGTTGGCGTGATTAAGGAGTAAACTCAATGATGGCAGTTGACCGAAATATCCTTGAGTATAGCTACTGAGTAGATAGAGAATGTCTATGTATTTTAACTAAGTTTAACTTTAAAATAAGCTTAGTTTAACTAATGACTTTTTAAACATCATGATACGCTTGCAAAACGATTGGCTAGCGTTTTTTTCCAGTTACTGCGACATTCTAAGAGAGACAGCGCAATTTAAATTTAAGATTTTAGTCAAGTTTAAGATAATGCTTTCCTGCATTCATGATGCTTTCAAACATTTTATTTTGTTTAAACTTGGCTATATTTATTGGATTCTCTTTTACGACACTAACAATAATTTGAAGAAATCTTAAATTCTAACTTAAGAACCTGTTACGATTGTAACTGGAATGTAGTTTGTGGGCCCTTAAATATTGTTTGTAGGGTTGGCATGTTGTTACGACGAAGGCGGGGTCGGTTAGATTGTCGCAATAAATCTCTCACGAGGTGGTTTGGGTAGGCGCGGAGCTTGTTTTGGTGTCTAACTCTATACTGGGCTATAACGTCTCTGACGGGTGGAATCTTAAGATCTTTGTGGATGTGCTCGTTCCGAACGTAGCACGGTGCCACGGTGATAGATTGTGCCCTATGCATAATATTAAAGGAATCATTTCCATGAAGTCCTTAGCTCTACCATTCTCTGCTCCTCCTTTTGTAGTTTCTGAAAAAAAGGCGCTCATAAGATCGACTGACGTAGTCGTCCTTTTCAAGAATTTATATACCTTATAGTGTCTCAGATGATTATTTCTACCTGTTACATATTTTTGATTTTCAGAAATACACTAGCTTTCTTTTTACTTTTTTAAAGGTAAAGCAGCTAAGAAAGGGAAAAGAAAACAAAACAATAACTAAATCTCTCGTGAACGTCAACCTAATGGAGTTGCAGGCTCACAGATGTCGAATCGAATACCTCTGATGAACAACCAGAGCCTGACAAGCGATGGAAGTAATCAACACCCCGCTTCCAATCCTTGTTAAGCCCAATAAGGTCTCCACCTCCAATTTTTATTCCACCCGTCACCGTCATAAGCACGATGCTACGTAATATCACAGAAATTTCAGGTAAGGGTAAGAATTTCTCTTATAAAGATGGTAAAGATAACAATATAAGGGTAATAACGTCGAACAAAGAGAGCCACACGGATCTAAAATCTCATCTCAAAACAGCAAATACACGCTTTCATACTTTTCAACTTCAAGACAAACTACTCGATAATCACAGAAAGGAAGCACTGGCAGTCGATAGACACCTAGTTAGAGACATCTACAACGCCATTAGCCCTAAATCAATGGTTCCGCTACCGTTTTCTTTATGAATACTGACCCAGCGAAAAATTAGAAAAATATCTTTGAACTCAAACGTCTCTGCATGTCTGTTGTCACCGTTAAGCTGACTCTTGAGTTCAACGATTTAAAACAATGTTATGGCTGTCATGATTTCAGACGTGAAATGCAGTGGACAACATAGCTAACTCGACTGTTCTAAGTCCAGCGACGAAAGGTCCATCTGCGTCATCCAACTGGACCACATAAAGGCAGACGACGGCATACCGTTTGAGACACAACTCTCACCACAGCAATCTGAACCTCCCCAAGAAGTCAAACTTTTGAGAATCATGTCAAAAATAGAATCCCATATGACGGAGATGGTCTCCACCATAGCTCTGTGGATCGCAAACACCCTGATAAATACCAGGCCTTAGGTGGATAATTTACTCCACACACAACATATAGCCATTATCCTCGTTGCATAAACCCATTATTCAAGTTGATCCTACCTGAAAAATAACGGATACGCTAAAATCTATGCAGACCACCCTAATTATTGAACGCGCGGCTAAGCTTAAATTCTGATTCTAATAGCGTCCAGGAGAATTGGATCCAATGTGCGAGGCTTCAAACTTCAACTTCTATTGGAAAAATTATATTCGCTGCACCATACATCCGTCCAAAGCACAAGATAACTGAGACACAATTCAACCTATTCTTCGACTTTCTTGGAGTTTCCAAGTTCCTAGTTGGAGGAAATCAAATAAATTAGAAAACATTAATGAATTTATGGTGCTGTATAATGCAACCTCAACACCAAGTAAGAAACACAATTTCGCTTTCCACGGTAGACCTACATACACGCCAACAGATAATATAATAACAGAAAACATTTCCAGCTTTATCGACTTCGCAGTAAAAAATTCTTTGCCCATCTGATAGCAGTGGAGTCTTTTTCGGATCTACCACTCTGTTCTGCTAATCCACTTTCAACGAACAGGCGCTAAGGAAAGTAGACCGGCATCTTACAGATTTAATACAAGAAGTACGAAAGCTGTAGCCGGGTGTACCCGACTACGAGAGCCGCTTTGCTAACATAAATAGACATACACACACATAGACACAGGTCTACACGCGCAGTAAGCTGTTGCGCGCGTCTTTTAGACCCCCGCGCTTCGTAACGCGATACTAATACTGAATAACTTCTGTGTCTTTTAATCAATCTTGATGAAAGTCACAATGTAATCAAGAGTGGTCTTATTATTGTTTGCGAATAAGAAATTCGATCAGTTGAAAATTGTGGTTAATAATAGAAATAATTTGTTATTTTCGTACGCTATACGAGATTATTTTAGAATTCTGAACACTCCCCTGATCCATGCAATACGAAAACAAGTAAGAAATCTGTAGTCGAGTGTACCCGACTACGAGAGCCATTTTGCCTACATTCACAACCATACACACACATACTGACACAGTCCTGCCCGTACTTTAAGCACTTTAGCCCCCGCGCTCTATTGGGCGATACTTAATGTTCTGTAATTTCCATGTTTATTTTTCAATCTTAACGAAATGCAGAAAGTAGATCAAGAATGCTTTAAATAATATGTGTGCCAATAAGAAATTTGAATAGTTAAAAATTGTGCCTTATAATCGATTTTTTCAAATGGCGATGGTCAGGGGAGGATATTTGAAAATCTAAAATTTGAATCTAGATTCCAAATTTGGTTGCTCTAGCTTTTATTTTGAGCGCACTACTTAACCCACCCGGGCTCAATAACACAACTTTTAATTTATTTATTTATTTATTTATTTTTTTATTTATTTATTTATTTATTTATTTATTTATTTATTTATTTATTTAATGTCAACTATGAGCAGTCAACAAAAAATTATGGTACAAGTTAAATTAAATTTTTAAGATATTGTTTTACAAAATTTAAACAAAATAATTTTTTTTTTTTTTTTTTTGTTTATTAAGGAAGCCGAGGTCCTACGACCTCTTTGTGTCCTTTATATCAATTAAATGATGCCCAATTGGGCGCACCGGCTAACCACTAAGGTGTAGCTTAACAATTAATATAATAAGATATTAAATTTGCCTCCTTCTGGGCATCGGGCTAACGAGGTTATGAAAAAAATAAAAATATATAATTATATTTCAATTTAAATTTTAAATTTTAAATTTTAAGTTTTCAACTGGGAGTATTAAAAATTGAATTGAAAATGATCTAACATTTCTTGCATAGAATTGGGAAAACCCTAAAGAACCCAATTAGATCATCAGTATTAGTAACTATGTATTATTATTAGTTAAAGCGTTAAGGATTAAATTTTTGTTAGTTTCTAAGGGTAATTCCACACTGATAACTCTGTAGCGCTTGTTACAGTCAGAACAGAGTACCCTGTATGGTTCATGCAATAAGTTATTAGTGGTGCATGTGTTAAGGTAGATTAGGTTTAAGTTTCGTGAAAATCTAGAGGGAACGCTAATGTTAATTATACATAAAAAAACAAGTAAGAAATCTGTAGTCGAGTGTACCCGACTACGAGAGCCCCTTTGCCTACATATACATCCATACACACACATACTCATACATACACACAGTTCTGCACGTACTTAGCCATTGCGCGCACCTTTTAGCCCCCACGCTCTATATCGCGGTACTTAATGTTGTATAACTTCCGTGTTTATTGTTCAATTTTAACGAAATTCACAACTTAGATGAAGAAAGGTCTACTTAATATGTGTGCGTAAAAGAAGAATTTGATCGGTTAAAAATTGTATCTGAAAATCGATTTTTTCAAATTGCGGGGGTCAGGGAAGGAAATTGAAAATTCTAAAACAAACTCGTATAGCGTACAAACATAACAAATATACGTTCCAAATTTCGTTGCTCTAGCTCTTATTTTGCGCGCACTACAATACCCCCACGGGGCCCATAACGTCACTTTTGCTGATCTATAACTTCCGAGATTTTTTATTTATCTTACCCATACTCACAACATCGATCAAGAATGGTCTAATTATGATGTGTACCAAAAATAAATGTGATCGGTTGAAAATTGTGCTAAATAATCGTTTTTTTCAAATTGCGTGGGTCAGGGGAGGAAATTGAAAAATCCAAAACAAACTTGTATAGCGTACAAACATAACAAATATACGTTCCAAATTTCGTTGCTCTAGCTCTTATTTTGCGCGCACTACAATACCCCCCCGGGGCCAATACCGTCACTTTTGCTGATCTCTAACTTCCGAGATTTTTTATCAATCTTACTTAGATTTACAACATCGATCAATAATGATCTAATAATGATGTGTACCAAAAATAAATTTGATCGGTTGAAAATTGTGCTTAATAATCGATTTTTTCGAATTGCGGGGGTCAGGGGAAGAAATTGAAAAATCAAAAACAAACTTGTACAGCTTACGAACATAACGAATCTAGATTTCAAGTTTGGTTGCTCTAGCTCTTATAGTCTCTGAGAAACAGGCGTTCATACGGACGGACGGACGGACGGACGGACGGACGGACGGACGGACGGACGGACGGACGGACAGACAGACGGACAGGGCTAGATGAACTCGTCTTGTCGTCCTGATTCAGAATATATATACTTTATGGGGTCTCCGATGATTATTTCTATGTGTTACATACTTTTGGATTTTGCATATTTCCAATAGCTCCGCCTTGCTCTTTTTTTACAAAAAAGGCAAAGGGGCTAAAAACACTAGAATCTACTAATCCTAAAAGCAATTTATGTAGGAACATAACTCCGAGCATTATACGGCGATTAGTAAGGGATGGAAAATTAATTGGTAAAAGTCTACTTGTGTACGAAGGAAGATGCGCTGAAAAGTTAAAAGCACAAAGAGCAAAGAGAAGAAACTTCTTCTGCACAGACTCAATTCTTTCTTGGTGTACTGAATATTGTCGAGACCATACACAAGATCCGTATTCCAAGATAAGTTTGACGATGGCAGTATAAAGTGTTTTCATCGTCAAATTCTTTGGACCATCTTTTGATGAATCCTAGAGTTTGAGTAGCCTTATTGCATTGAAAATTATTGTGGTCAAGTGGAATTCCTTAGCCCATGACACTATCTAGTCTGTCTACGGTAAGCTGATCAAGAGTGTAATTGAACGTAAGAGGTGTACCTCGAATATAATGACATGACCTTACATTTAGAGCAGTTTAGATGAAGTAAATTAAATTTACACCAGACATAAAGCATGTCAAATTCAGACTGCAATAGATGAGAAAATGTTATATCATTAAAAGTGACATATAAGTTCACATCATCGGCATACATTAGTATGTTGGAATAGGAGAAAACTTTTGGAAGATCATTGAGAAGTGAATTAAAAAGTGACGGACCCAGATGACTACCCTGGGGGCTTCGGACTTAGAAAGAGATGACTTAAAAATAACGCGTTGTATTCGCGAACGAAGGTAGTCGTCGATCCAGTTAAGAAGGTCTTGAGGAAATCCCTTCAAAATTAACTTATTAATTAAGAGAGTGTGACTTACGGAGTCAAAGGCCTAACTAAAATCCGTGTAAATAACATCAGTCTGCATTTTATTCTGAAATCCTTTGATAACTGAGGAACTAAGTTCAAGTAAGTTAGTGGTTGTAGATCGAGATTTCACAAAACCATGTTGGCTAGGTGATATAATCGAGCTACAAAAGTGCTGAAACTTAGACGTTTTCAATTTCTCAAGCACTTTAGGAATAGCGGACAATTTGGAAATACCCCTATAGTTCTTAACATCCGACTTGGAACCATTCGTATGGAGAGGCATTATATATGATTCCTTCCAAATGGTCGGGAATGAACTGGACTTAATGGACAACTCAAATAATTTATATAAAGGTTTACATAGTACACATGCAAGAACTCCATCAGGCCCAGGCGAATAAATTGGTTTAATGATATTAAGTTCGCTACATATCGAACTTTCGAGGATAACGGGATTAAAAATGCAGCTAGAAGTATTTAGCCTATACGGATAGAAACTGTCACAAGTCGAATTAGTAGATGAATACGTAGATAAATCTGCAAATAAATCGGCTGCCGCCTGATCAGAGTTTGCTGTCATTCCTTCATAACTAACATAATTAGGTAGAGTAGATGCCTTACGCTTATTGTTAACAAAGTTAAACAACTGCTTAGGATTTTGCCGAAATTGTTATCGGCAGCGGCCAAGGTAATTATTATTATATATATTTCCCTGATATAACTAAAATCAAATTTCCTCATCGAAATATTTATTTTTTTGAAATCTAAGTCGGACAATTTCAAATTCGATTGGATGTAAGAGTTTACACCATCAACCGAAGTATCCGGCGATAGCCTGGATACGAAATTTTGCTTCTTATACGGAACAACAGACAGAGGCTTAACGGAAGTGATAGCCTCAGGAGGTAATCTCACCGTTTGAGGTGGCTTATCAATAGGATTGTTAATAGGTAGCACCTGTGAAGTCAAGTTAACACTATTGGCAACGGAATTATGCACACTATTATTTTCAGTGAGAATTGGGGAACATAAACTCATCAACTGTACTGAATTATTATTATTATTATTCACTACAGCTGCTGGTGATAACGGACATAGCATTGGGGTAGGCAAAGCTATTGAGCCAGAAAAACAAGGTATATATATCATGAGCTCCAAATGTTTAACATCTTCATGCAGTTTAGTAAAGGCTGCTCTTAGGGTATCAAAACGGCGCCTTGTCTGAATCATGAACTTTTGAAAGTTCATTTCTGCTTCGCGACAAGGCTCGCAAGACCACCTAAGACCGAACTTATTACTAATCAGGTCTTATTGTTCAATTTTAACGAAATTTACAACGTAGATGAATAATGGTTTACTTAATGTGTGTGCGAAAAAGAAATTTGATCGGTTAAAAATTGTACCTTATAATCGATTTTATCAAATTGCGGTGGTCAGGGGAGGAAATTCGAAAATCTAAAACAAAGTTGTATAGCGTACGAACATTAATATCTAGATTCCACATTTCAATGCTCTACCTCTTATTTTGCGCGCACTACTAAGCCCCCACAGGCAATATAAAACCATTTTTAATGATGTATATCTACCGAGTTTTTTGATCAATCTTCACAACATGGATCACAAATGGTCTAATTATGATGTGTGCCAAAAACAAATTTAATCCGTTGAAAATTGTGCTTAATAATCGTTTATTTTTTCGAATTGCAGGGGTCAGGGGAGGAAATTCAAAAATCAAAAAACAAACTCGTATAACCTACGATCATAACGAATCTAGGTTTCAAGTTTGGTTGCTCTAGCTATTATAGTCTCTGAGAAACAGGCGTTTATACAGACGGACAGACAGACAGACGGACAGGGCTAGATTAACTCGTCTTGTCGTCTTGATTCACAATATATATATTTAATGGGGTCTCCGATGATTATTTCTATGTGTTACATACTTTTCGATTTTGCACATTTCCAATAGCTCCGCTTTGCTTCTGTTTTACAAAAAGGCAAAGGGGCTAAAAACGAATATTATGCACAATTTCAACCGATTGAATTTCTTTTTCGCTCACATCATAACTAGAGCCCTTTTGATCTAAGTAGTGAATTCGTTAAGATTGAACAAGAAACACGAAAGTTATACTACATTAAGTAGCGCGCTTTAGAGCGCGGGGGGCTTAAAGACGCTCACAATGGCTAAGTACGTATACTGTTTGTATGTGTGAGTATGTATTAGTATGGCTGTATATATTGGCAAAGGGGTCTTGTAGTCGGGTACATTCGACTACAGATTTCTTACTTGTTAGCCCCTTTGCCTTTTTGTAAAAATGAAGCAAAGCGGAGCTATTGGAAATGTGCAAAATCCAAAAGTATGTAACACATAGAAATAATCATCGGAGACCCTATAAAGTATATATATTCTTAATCATTACGATAAGACGAATCGATCTAGCCCTGTCCGTCCGTCCATATGATCGTGATGGAGAGAGGGAGACGGTTAAGTGGTGCGCGCAAAATAAGAGCTAGTGCTACCAAATTTGGAATATAGATTCGTTATGTTTTTACGCTATATGATTTTGTTTCAGATTTTTGAATTTCCTTCCCTGACCACCGCGACTCGAATAAAACGATTACGAAACAAAATTTTCAACCGATCAAATTTTTTTTTCGCACATATAATAATTGAACAATTATTGATCTACTTTGTGAATTCCGTCAAGATTGAACCATAAACACGGTATTTATACAAGAACTAATATCATGATACAGAGCGAGGGGGGTAAAAGGCGCAATGGCTAAGTACGTGTACAACTGTATGTATATGTGAGTATAAGTGTGTATGGCAGTGTTTTTTGGCAAAGGGGCTCTCGTAGTTGGGTGCACTCGACTACAGATTTCTTACTTGTTAGCCCCATTGCCAGAAAAAGCGCAAAGCGGAGCTAATGGAAATGCGCCAAACCTAAAAGTATGTAACAGGCAGAAATAATTATCGGACATCCCTTAAAATATATATATTCTTAATCAAGACGACAATACAAGTCTATGTAGCCCTGTCCGTCCATCTGTCCGTCCGTCTGTTTCTCAGAGACTATAGGACCTTGAGCAACCAAATTTTAAACCTAGATTCGTTATATTCGAACGCTACATGAGTTTGTTTTAGATTTTTGAATTTCGTCTTCTGACCCATGCAATTTAAAAAAAAACGATTATAAAGCATAATTTTCAACCGATTAAAATTCTTTTTTGCTCACATCATAACTAGACAATTCTTGTTCTACGTTGTGAATTTCGTTAATATTTAAGAATAAACACGTTAGCTATAGAACATTAAGTATCGCGCAATAGAGCGCGTGTGCTAAAAGGGGAGTGCAATGGCTTAAAGTACGTGCAGAACTGTGTGTATACGTAGGCAAAGAGGCTTTCGTAGTCGGGTTCACTC
The DNA here is from genome assembly GCA_037044455.1 of Zygothrica quintamaculata. Classification (NCBI taxonomy): domain Eukaryota; kingdom Metazoa; phylum Arthropoda; class Insecta; order Diptera; family Drosophilidae; genus Zygothrica; species Zygothrica quintamaculata. The sequence goes on along the minus strand of JBAMBS010000923.1, from coordinate 11,462 downwards.
GAGTTCAGATTTCTTACTTGTTTTACATTAATTGAGGAACAATTTTTTCTTTATAAAAATATGTTAATTTCACTTTACCTTAAAAATTAGCAAAAGAGAACTGAAGGATTTGTGCAAAGTCGAAAAGTATATAACACACAATTTACAATCGATCGAATTTCATTTTGGAACACATAATAAATACACCATTCTTAATCTACTTTGTAGATCTCGTTAAGATTGAACAAAATCAAGTATGAAGTCTGTAGTCGAGTGTACCTGACGAGAGCCCCTTTGCCTACATATACAGCCATACACACATACCCTTACATACACACAGTTTTGCACGTACTAAGCCATTGCGCGCACCTTTTAGCCCCCCACGCCCTATAGCGCGATACTTAATGTTGTATAACTTCCGTGTTTATTGTTCAATCTTACCCAGATTCAGAACATCAGTCAAGAATGGTCTAATTATGATGTGTGCTAAAAAGAAAATCAATCGGTTGAAAATTGTGCTTAATAATCGTTTTTTTTTTAATTGCGGTGGTCTAGGGAGAAAATTCTGAAATCAAAAACAAACTGGTCTAGCGTACAAAAACAACCTAGCTCTTATAGTGTCTGAGAAACAGGCGTTCATACGGAAGGACAGACGGACAGACGGTCAGACGGACATGGCTAGATCGACTCGTCCTGATCAAGAATATATATAATTTATGGGCTCTCCGATGATTATTTTTATGTGTTACATACTTTTCGATTTTGCACATTTCCAATAGATCCGCTTTACTTCTTTTTTACAAAAAGGCAAAGGGGTTAAATATGGAAATTATACAGCATTAAGTTTCGCATTATAGAACTAGGGGGGCTAAATTGTGTGTATGTTATATTAGGTTGTTTGGTAATGTCATACCGGTTTCTTTATTGATTTTTGACGATTATTTTAACATAGTTACCATTGTCCGATTTAAGTGCTATATGTACCGTTGTCTGTGATTGTTTGCTGCCATTTTGATGGTAATTTGTATATGACTCTTCTGAAGATGTCTTTGTCTCTATTGGCAAAAAACTCGGCAATTCGATTTTCACAAGCCTTCTTTGAACTCAATTTCTGCCCATCGAAAAAATTTTGCATTGCCAAAAACAGATGGTAATCGCTTGGGGCAATGTCCGGACTATAAGGTGGATGCATTAAAACTTCCCAACCAAGCTCCCGTAGCTTGTGACGAGGCACCAAATATGTATGGGGCCTGGCGTTGTCATGCTGGAACACAATGCCCTTACGATTCACCATGGCTGGCCGCTTCTGTTCAAGTGCAATCTTCAATCGCTCCAGTTGTTGACAGTAGAGGTCAGATTTGATGGTTTGGCCATAAGGCAGCACTTCATAATGGATAATTCCTCTGATATCCCACCATACACTCAGCAAAACCTTCCGAGTCGTCAATCCTGGCTTTGCCACCGTTTGAGCTGACTCACCGTGCTTCGACCAGGATCTTTTACGCTTGGTGTTGTCATATGTGATCCATTTTTCATCGCCAGTGACCAATCGATCTAGAAATGAGTCGAGTTTATTACGGTGCATTAGATATTCGCAGATTGAGACACGGTCCAAAAGGTTCTTTTGAGATATCTCATGAGGCACCCATACATCGAGCTTTTTTGACAACTTTTTCGACTTCAAATGCCTATGGACGGTTTCCGTGCTTAGTTGGAGCTCCTCTGCGATGCTTCTAATAGTCACATGACGATCTCGATCCACTATTTCCATGATTTTATCCGTATCAATGGTCACTGGTCGTCCGGCGGATTGGGTGTTTCGGTGACAAAATTACCACTTCGGAATCGCCTGAACCACTGTTCTGCAGTTTGAACCCATAGTTTGTTGTCTCCTAAGACAGAAATAATCTGTCTGCGAGATTCCGCAGCCGTTTTTCCTTGTGCGAAATAAAATTTCAAAATTGCGCGAATTTCAGTGTTTGTGAACTCTATTTCGATCGATTGTAATTTTTAAGCGCGGAAACTGATGTAAACAAACTATACGTCATTTAAAAGGTGTTGCCATGACCTATCCAACGATATGCAGCGTTGCCAGATACGATTCCATGTGACTTCACAAGCGAAGCGCGAAATTTAAATGCAAAAACGGGTATGTCATTACCAAGCAACCTAATACAAGCTAAAGCAACTAAATTTGAAATCTAGATTCGTTATTTTCGTACGATATACAAGTTAGTTTTTTATTTTTGAATTTTTTCTGACGAACACAAGTAAGATATCTGTAGTCGAGTGTAACCGAATACAAGAGCTCCTTTGCCTACATACACAGCCATACATACACATACTCACACAAACACACAGTTGTACACGTACTTAGCCATTGCGCGCGCCTTTAAGCCCCCAGCGCTCTATTGCGCGATACTTAATGTTGCATAACTTCCGTGTTTATTGTTCAATCTTAACAAATTTCACAATGCAGATCAAGAATGGTCTAATTATGATGTGTGCGAAAATTGTGCTTAATAATCGAATTTTTCGTACTGCGTTAGTCAGGGGTGTATATCGAAAACCTAAAACAAATTCGTATAGCGTACTAACATAACTCTTCTAGATTCCGAATTTGATTGCTCTAGCTCTTATTTTGCGCTCACCACTTAGCCCACCGGGCTCCATAACACCACTTTTAATGATGTATAACTTCTGAGTTTTTTGATCAATCTTACCCAGATTCAAAATATATATATTAAGAATTGTCTAAGTATGATGTGTGCCAAAAAAAAAATCAATCGGTTAAAAATTGTACGGTATCCTGAATGTTACTCTATGGGCCTATTTCCTTTGGGGAGAAGGACAAAGCGCTACCATTTCCATTGATTGGGAAACACTCCTTCTTCTATATATTTATTAAACGCAGCTGGTGAAGTACAAATCGGAAGCTTAAGAGCACTATTGGAAATGCCATTTGGACCTGGAGATTTCTTATCGCCGAACTGCTTAGATGCTGCAATCACGTCTTCTCGCTGACCAAATGCTTTACTTATAGTCACATGACGTTCTCTCGTATAGGTAAGTATACTGAGAGAATAGCGCCGTGACTATATTTTTCAGCAGTTTTTGATAAGTCACTCTAAGCATCTCCTTCGTGACTACCTTGTAGGCATTGCTCCAGGGATCAACATTTACAGCCTCGCTAGGCTCCTTTAGCAATTGAGTGGAGTCAATAAAAGATCTTCTTCCGTCTTTCCAGTATGTTAGTTCTTTGCCGATTTTTCCTAATCCTAGGTAAATTGCTGAAAATCATTGCCGATAGCCTCAGCGCGTCTCGTGTGTTCGGTAATGGTCGACAGCATTCGCTTTAACGGTTACACGTCCCAGTTTGGTGGGTCAAAACAGCTATAAAACTTTATTCCCATTAGATTCGCTCTAACGAATCCCTCAATAATCAACTTCTTGGAATGGTGTTTTGGTACATCAGATAGTGGGATTTTTACATTTACTGATTTGCCAACCACTTTCTGGGATCAATTTATGGGGTTTCCACAGAAGAGCGACGTCGGTGCTGTGTTCTCTGACAGTTTGCCTCAAGAGGGACTTTGCCACATCGCACTGGCTAAGATTTAACTGAATGTACTTTATACTCATCTATTAGAAAGAGCGTTCCTAAAAAGAGCGCACTTTCCGCTTTACGTAACGTGTCTCCACTTCTTACCCTTGTCCTTTTATCCTTGTGCTATCATTTTGTGATGCTTACCCGTGTCCGATCGCACAACAGCTTGATCACCCAAGCTCTCGTCTTCAAGGGTCTTAAAGGCAGTTTTTTGCTATCCAGATTTATTCAGCTGCAGCTAGAGCTCGCCCTTCTATATTTTCTGTATTTTCCAAGCGGTGTGCCAAATGTGTGTCGCCTTCTGCCACTCAGACTCCTTGCCTTCGTTCGGCGTCTTTTTCTAGGTTTCCTCATCGACAAAAGCTATCTACTGTCACTGATTGCACCTCTGTTTGCGCAGCTAAATCGGATTTTTTCGCTTAGTGTGAGGCGTAGGAGTCTTTTAACAAATGAGTTCACCGTATCCTTTATTTGTGGGGTTTCTTTATGGCTCATTTTGTTGGGTCCCAACTCTTAAGCCGGTATTCATAATCAGTGTGCAGTCGTGTAAAAATTCCATGGTTATCCTTGCAAGCAGGGAGGCCATGCAAGGGTTGAATCACGACCTTATGAATACGTAAATTCAGAACCGGATCCGCGTTAGTCGTGAGAAACTCAACTCAAGAATTTTTCCCCTGCCGAACACAATAAGAAACAAGTAAGATATCTGTAGTCGAGTGTAACCGACTACAAAAGCCCCTTTGCCTACATACACAGCCATACATACACATACGCACACAAACACATAGTTGTACACGTACTTAGCCATTGCGCGCGCCTTTTTAGCTCCCGTGCTCTATAGCGCGATACTTAATGTTGCATAACTTCCGTGATATTTGATCAATCTTAACAAGATTCATAACGTAGATCGAGAATGGTCTTATTATTATGTGTGCCAAAATTAGAAAATTGTGCTTAATAATCGTTATTTTTGAGGGGTTCCAATAGTCACATCTAGGGTCTTACTAATCTTGACTTTATTCACCTTCACGCATTGGTTATTCATATTACAAAGTATTACGACTATTCAGGGGATTCCTGGCATCTTGTCGGACGTTCTGAACTGCCAGAGAACGAATACTTACCTGGTTACCAAGTTAATGGTAACCAGGCTCATGTCGCCCTTTCTGACGACTTGTGGGAGATTACGAGCTGCTTTAACTATTTATTCAAATCAATATCGACCGGCACTTCCTCTTGACATTTTATTCGCCTTCTACGACAAGCAATGCCGGCTGTGGTAATGTACAACCGCTCACCACACGGTGAATTGTGTATATGTTTATAAATATGTGTGTATATCAGTTTATGTGAGCAAAGGGGATTCCCGTAGTCAGGTAAACCCGACTACAGCTTTCTTACTTGATATCTTACTGGAGCAGTGTATCGTGCTCACAGTAAATGGATTATCTGCCGAAGCATCTTTTTCTAGCTCATCTATGGGCTTAATGTTGTTCTTCGCCGCCCCTCTACAAATTAAAATTCTTATCGATTAAGATTTTGCAATTACATAGTCAAGATAATGGAGCTTAGATAGTTTTGTAAACTAATTTTATCATGTATTGTAAAACTGCAGTTGGAGAGCAACCATATACCGAAAACCTTCCATATTAGTTTCACTGAAACATTCTTTCTCCAGAAGCCGTTATATTTAAGTATTCTGGCTTTAAAAAGCCGCTCGACTTTATAGCGAACGCTTTTTCATATGGCATTGGAGCCGTTCTTTTACAAATTACCAGGGTTTGCTGAACTTATAAGACGTAGAGAATTACTTTGCCACTAACGACAGTCAGCTATAGTCTGAACATTGGGCAAATTACAGCAGTATTTATATGGAACTCGGGACATAAATATCTATACGGTTCAGCCCTTAACTTTTGCATTTTCGGATACAAGCCCTTACAATAAAATTAAAAGATAGAAAACATTTATTGACGAGTAACTACCAAACTATTTTATAGTCCCGGTAAAGTAATTCACGCGGCAGGTGCGCTCTTGCGCTAAAATATAAAACCATATCAAAAGATATAAAATCCAATGTAGCAACCATTCATAGTTAATGCAATAGATTGTTTATTTGTTTATTAGGCAAACCTCCTACAACGCAGTGAATAGGTTCCTGAAAAACTCCGCGTTGTGGGAAATCGCATTGTAGGGGACTCTAACTTCATACAAAAATCTGAGTTTGTATAGTAAGAATATGTGCTTAATATAATTTTGTGTATTTATTTGTTGAATCATAAGAACATACATATTATGTTATTTAATAACACTCCATTTAATTAAACTAAGAGACAACAAAATAAAGTAAATAAAATAAAATTTCAGTTCAACGTAAAATAACGTTGTACACCTTCTCATTACCCCTAAAGGAAAACTGTTGTATAACGCAACATTAACAGAAAGTAACAAAGTCAACTTCGCTTTCACGGGTAGACCTACATACAATCCAACAGATACAAAACAAAATCTTTCCGGCTTGATCGACACTGCAGTAAAAAATTCCTTGCACATCTGATAGCAGCGGTATCTCTTTCGGATCTAGCATCGCACCACTCTGTCCTGCTAATCATTTTTTAACGACCAGACGCTAAGGATCAATCCGGTAGATCGACATCTCATAGAACCAAGTGGATTAAATACAATAAGTAGAAAAGCTGAAGTCGGTTGTGTACAAGTTAACATAGCTCAACGATCACTTAGTCTTTGACATATGTTAGACATCGGAAGCTTTTTCTTATGCAATTTAACATAAGTCAACGCATAGCCGGCAGACACAGCATATTTGCGTGACCGCTATGAAGAGCTTTTTGTATGATAAGTTAAATTAGATATAATTTTCTTTCTACAGCGAGCACATCTGCTCGTCTGAATAAATTAAATTTTTACTCAACCATTGTGTCTCATTGTTCAGGCACCGCCTTACACGTGGAGAATAAAAGTATTAATATTCAAATATATTTTGTTAAAGCTAAATATATTTATTTACACACACACATAAATAGTTCTATACAGGTAGCAGGGTGAGACCAGTATGATAAAGTTTGTGAATGGCTTTACCATTGCAAAGTTACGTGGTCACTCTCAAGAAGCTCATCGCGTCTACGCGGCTTCCCTGGTAATAGCCACCAGTCACCCGCCGGGATGAGAAGCCGGAAATCACTACACGTCTGTCTTATATCGGTGTAGTGGTCTAAGTTTGAGCTGAATCGGCCGGCACTTATCAGTGCCGGATGCTGGCCAACAAATAGCTATGCAGTGGGCATAACATGCAAAAAAAAAGCGATACAATGGTTGTTAAAATCATGACTACTCCAGGTGTTACAATTGTGCCTGCCCGTTAAACCATCCCAGCAGTGGTACGGATTCTGGAAGCCCCAGCACCCATTACGAGGGAGAGGCTTGCTTAGCCAGCGCAGCAGACACATATATATGCACGGTGGAGGCAAATCCATTCGCAAGAAAGGAGAAGATATGTAGGTCTCATATCGTGCTTTTGGAAGCACAAAACCACGCAAGAGGAGGGAACCTGTGACACCAGCTAGCAGTCCGATATGTTAACCAAGGCATGAAAGACTCAGTGTTCCAGCTAAAAAAGCTACAATGAGCGATAAGTGGGCACCTGCTGGGGAAGGCGAAGGCGCCTGCCTACATTGGAGCTATACCAGTAACCACACAGGCTAATGGAATAGGTGTGGAAAAGGCTACATAAATAACCCCACCAGCACGGGTAGTACAGTGGGTACAGTAAGGATGACTAAAAACCGGGTGACCCAGGTCAGAGGAGAGCCCACTGGGTGAGCAACCCAACAAACCCAACCGCAACCAAAAAAGAGGCATGAACAGCGTGCGTGGCGTAAAAGGCACAGGGGCACCAGAGCTATTACTCGAAATGTGCAAGTCAGCAAACGATGCCACTGCCAAACTATAACGGGCCGCACACGAGGCTCTCGGGGATCATGCGGTAGCTAAAGCTATCACGGCAAAGGTACCCGTAGAGACACTAGACATATCCAAGTGGACGGAAGCTTATGAGCTACTGAAGAAGGTCATTAAACTTTTCGATGCTGATCTACCAACTGAAACTGTTCCGAATTTTCGCAGAGGCTACGGGGGACACAAACAGCTACCCTAACTTTTTAGAAGGAACTCTCACTGCAGGATCCGCAGCGAAATGGAGCCTAGGCGGTGGAGTTTGGACATAGAGCATCTAGATGCAGAGGCAAACCTAATCTCTCCAAGTTATGCTTCAACTGCGAGAGTGACAACTTTACATCCAAAGGCTGTCAAAATAAACCATGAAAAAATCCGGCACATCATATCTTAAGAAAGTGGGCCTGGAGTACAGGAAGGCTACCACTAACAGCCAAAAATTAAGTTAATCAAACTCAACTTAAATCACTGCAGAGCAGCACAAGAAAACTGTTCGGCGCCACGTAATCGATCTTGGCATCCTAAGCGAATCGTACAAAAATAAGGATGATGGTTGCTGGGTTCAGAGCCCGAGCTCAAGATTGGCAATTTGAAGCTGTGGACAACCAGCACTTCAGCTTACAGAGATCGTGTATGCTAATGGTTAGTACGGGCAAAATGGTCTGCCAGAAATATTTAGAGCTGCTACATAGCCCCAAGCGCTTCCATCACCGATTTAATATGGGTAAATGCCATTATTAACGATGCACGCAATCACCCTCCTGTATAAATGGATGGAGACTTAAATGCATGGGCTGTCGGATGGGAGAGTGCCAGGGCATCACCCAAAGGTAAGGACATGATAAACAAGTAAGAAATCTGTAGTCCAGAAATCTGTAGACTTCGAGAGCCCCTTTGCCTACATACACAGCCATACATACACAAACGTACATATACATACAGTTATACATGTACTTAGCAATTGTGCGCGCCTTTTAGACGCCTTTTGTGCCAAAAAGAAAAATTTTATCGGTTAAAAGTTGGTCTTAATAATCGTTTTTTTCGTATTGCGGGGGTTAGGGGACGAAATGTAAAGATCTAAACAAACTCGTATAGTGTACGAAAATAAACAATCTAGGTTTAAAATTTGGTTGCTCTAGCTCCTATAGTTTCTGAGAAACAGGCGTTCATACAGACGAAAGCCAGCGCTAGCTAATGCATGCGACGCATTTATGCTTACAAGACGCAAGGGTAACACAAGACGAGACCCGTCTACTGGTGGAACCCAGACGCAGCGGCGGCCAGGGGAGCATGCATACGAGCGAGGAGACTAGTGAAACGCTTACGCGGCAAACCCAACTTTGATCACCATCTAGAAGCCTTTCGCTACAAAAGACGCACACTCCCGACAGCAATTAAAAGGAGCAAGAACCGGAGCTGGCAAATCCTCTGCAATGAGGCCGAATCGCAGCCATTTGGATCAGCGGGACCCGAATCGCGGATCCAGCAAGTTACCGAATAGCTACATGAAAATTCACTTTCGCTTGCTGCTTACATATCTGAGGCGGTGCTTAACAGCAGCAGGAAGATGGTCGAACGTGCCATTAAATAGGTTGAAGGTTGCACCATAACTTTCAAGCCTGCACTCCTATACATAGGTGTCTAGATAGTACACCGTCTATCAAAGTCTCTTAATGCATGTGCTTAAGCCATAATGTACCGCTCGTGCGGTCTACGAGTCACTAGTGACTTCCGCGCAGTATCCAACGATGCAGTGTTCGTGCTGGCTGGCATAACTCCGCTAGACCTCCTAAATGTGGAGTCGAGGAACCCTGAGGGCACACAAAAGGAAGACGGATCCTGGGAAATTGGGAGCAGCTGTGGTCCCAATCAACCACAGGCATCTGGACGAGGAGGACTATTTCACACGTAAGACGGTGATCGAACCATCGGTTGAAAAGTTGTGCCTAATATTCGTGTTTCCATACTAAGGAGGATAGGGGAGGCAATTCATAAAAACAAACATAAACTCGTATAGCGTAAGAAAATAAGGAATCTTACTTCCAAATTTGGTTGCTCTAGCTCTTGTAGTTTCTGAAAAAAAAATCGCTCATAAGATCGACTCATGTAGTCGTCCTTTTCAAGAATTTATATACCTTATAGTGTCTCAGATGATTATTTCTACCTGTTACATATTTTTGATTTTCAGAAATACACTAGCTTCCTTTTTACTTTTTTAATGGTAAAGCAGCTAAGAAAGGGAAAAGAAAACAAAACAATAACTAAATCTCTCGTCAACGTCAACCTAATGGAGTTGCAGGCTCACAGATGACGAATCGAATACCTCTGATGAACAACCAGAGCCTGACAAGCGATGGAAGTAATCAACACCCCGCTTCCAATCCTTGTTAAGCCCAATAAGGTCTCCACCTCCAATTTTTATTCCACCCGTCACCGTCATAAGCACGATGCTACGTAATATCACAGAAATTTCAGGTAAGGGTAAGAATTTCTCTTATAAAGATGGTAAAGATAACAATATAAGGGTAATAACGTCGAACAAAGAGAGCCACACGGATCTAAAATCTCATCTCAAAACAGCAAATACACGCTTTCATACTTTTCAACTTCAAGACAAACTACTCGATAATCACAGAAAGGAAGCACTGGCAGTCGATAGACACCTAGTTAGAGACATCTACAACGCCATTAGCCCTAAATCAATGGTTCCGCTACCGTTTTCTTTATGAATACTGACCCAGCGAAAAATTAGAAAAATATCTTTGAACTCAAACGTCTCTGCATGTCTGTTGTCACCGTTAAGCTGACTCTTGAGTTCAACGATTTAAAACAATGTTATGGTTGTCATGATTTCAGACGTGAAATGCAGTGGACAACATAGCTAACTCGACTGTTCTAAGTCCAGCGACGAAAGGTCCATCTGCGTCATCCAAATGGACCACATAAAGGCAGACGACGGCATACCGTTTGAAACACAACTCTCACCACAGCAATCTGAAGCTCCCCAAGAAGTCAAACTCTTGAGAATCATGTCAAAAATAGAATCCCATATGACGGAGATGGTCTCCACCATAGCTCTGTGGATCGCAAACACCCTGATAAATACCAGGCCTTAGGTGGATAATTTACTCCACACACAACATATAGCCATTCTCGTTGCATAACTAATTTTTCCAACTGATCCTACCTGAAAATTAACGGATACACTAAAATCTATGCAGACCACCCTAATTATTGAACGCGCAGCTAAGCTTAAATTCTGATTCTAATAGCTTCCAGGAGAATTGGATCCAATGTTCGAGGCTTCAAACTTCAACTTCTATTGGAAAAATGATATTCGCTGCAGCATACTATATACTAACCTTCGTTGTGTATAGACGTACTTTTGTGCTCTTCATATTTAATATTTAATTATTGTGTTTTTAAATTATATTAATATTGAATATTTCATAACTAATCTAATTTGAATAAATTAACTTAGTTTCGTTCCGTGTTGGTGCTATTTAACGTGCTTATCTATTATTTTCTTTTTGTGACTAATATTTTATTTGTGCTTGTGCTTCAATTGTCTCTCTATATTTTGTTTTTGTTTTCATTTTTGGTCTTATTATTTGTTTTTGTGTGCAGCTGTGCTGTGGTAAGCTTTATTTATTTCGGTACTTTTTCATTGCTCTTTGTGCATATTCACCTTACTTTATTGGTGTTGTAGGCGCTCTCTCATTTACTAGTTGTTGTTAGTGTGATCTGTTTACACTTTCGGCAGCTGTAGAGATAATCTTCCGTTAGCTAGCTTAATTTTAGTTTTTGTGTTATTATTGATATATTATCTTCTCTTTTGTTTTTTTTTTTTCTCGTGAGCAGTACACTTTTTTAGTCGAGTTCACCGACTTTTTAACTATGTTTG
>JBAMBS010000922.1:0-13207 GCA_037044455.1 Zygothrica quintamaculata | reverse complement strand
CTTAATATCTATATCCTGTAGATATATATATATACATTCGAGTGTCGATAATTCGTACACCGCTAATTCGAAATTCTCTATAATTCGTAAAAACTTCTGTCCCCTTGAAAAAAACTCGATAATTCGTAAAAATTTCATACATTTTGGTCCCCTCGCTAAAAATATTAAGCCTCTTATAATTCTTAATTTGATTTCGTAACCTCTTATGATTTATAATGCAATACGAAGTTCTGGTCAGTTGAGTCACTGTTAGGCTTTGTAGACAGTTATGCCGCCTTTATGTCGCTATACATGCTAAATTTTTTTGATTGATTTTTTTCAATGCGTATTTAAATATTTATTTATTTTAATAGCTAGTGTAAAGTTAAAACTAGTACTCTAACTTATGATTACTTAGCATGGCTTCTATAGGCCTTCAGCTATTTTTCAATGCTTATTTTTTGTCAGTTAAGACACTTTTGAGATTTGTATACAGTTATGCCGCATTTATGTCGCTATACATGCTGAATTTTTTTTGCTATCAAACATTATTTTCGTTTAATTTGCTAATTCTTTCGCAAGCGTAACATTGATCCGTAAAAATGTCAAAAAAAAGCGTACGAATAACACATTATCGATCACGAAAAACAAGAGATTATTTCAGCCGTTAATAATGGAACAAAATAAATTGAAGTGGCAAATCAATTTAATATAGCTCCATCAACATTAACATCAATTCTACATAAAAAAGAATTTATTATGCAAGCATCATCTTGTAGTAAGCAGAAGCGTCAGAAACTAGCAAAATACCCGAATATAGAAAAGTGTCTACTCTTGCGGCTTATAGAATGCCGTCAAAGTAATGTTCCCATTGGAGGCGAGCTATTAAAAGAAAATGCTTTGTTTTTAGCGAAAGCCATCCACATAATGGATTTTAAGGGAAGGAGTGGTTGGCTAGACCGATTGAAAAAGCGGCACGATATCACTTTTAAAAAAAAGTGCGGCGAAAGTTCTTCTGTCAGCGCAGGCGTTTGCAGGGAATGGAAAGAAAATTTGAGTGATCTGATAAAAGATTACGAACCCAAAGATATATTTAATGCTGATGAAACTGTGCTGTTTTATAAATGTTTGCCAGATCGGACCTATTGCTTTAAAAATGAAAAATGTCATGGCGGTAAGCACAGCAAAGAACGAGTGACCATTTTATTTGCTGTGAACATGGATGGCACCGAAAAACTTAAGCCTTTATTAATAGGAAAGTCAGCAAAGCCAAGGTGTTTTAAAAATATTTGTAGCTTTCCAGTGCAATATCGTCCATAATAAGAAGGCCTGGATGACAACAACATTATTTAACGAATGGCTTCAAATGTTAAATGACACCATGGCATCTGATAATCGATGGATATTGTTATTCATAGACAATTGTAAGGCGCATAAGGCGCTTCCGTCATCTTAGCCATTTAAAAATTGAGTTTTTGCCACCGAAGATTACGTCTACGCTGCAACCCCTTGACATGGGTAATTATAAAAGATTTTAAGGCAATATACCGCAAAGAAATGGTTATTAAACTGATGAATAGCATTGACGAGAAGAAAAAGTTGAATTGCACAGTCATTAACAGCTATGGAAATGTGCTAATAAATCGTGAAAGAAAACTGTTTCCGTGCTTGCGGTTTCATTAAACCATTAAATAATAATAATAATTTATTGGAACACAGTGAAATCAGCATTGATAATCTTTGGGAAAGTGTTTCTTTGAATTCTGATAATGGTGTGCGCTTTTGAAGAGTACGTAAATGTTGACATTGACGTTCGCTCTAGTCGGTACTATGACAGATGACGATATTTTGGAAGAAGTTTCGCATAGCAACAATGAAAGTGATGAAGATGATGGCGCCCAAGGAGAAGAAATTTTAACGAACGTACAAGCCAGAGCGTCAATATTACAACTAATGCGTTATTTCTCAACCCATGTTGTACGTTTCGCCAAGATTACACATTAGAAAACTTAAGAGAAAAACACATTAAGCAATCTCTAATTACAAATTATTTTAAAATTTGAGTTTTTGTTAATTTACTTATATGTTTCAAATTAATTGGATTAATTTTTGTTATTATAATTTTATGTTACTTTTTAATTTGCATTAAATATATAAAACGTACAAATGAATGTACTAATGTTTATTTCCAACAATAAAGAAATATATAAACATCTAAAATATAAAAATTTTTCTTTGTTGAGCTTCATTAAATGGAAACCTCGATAATTCGAAATCCCGCGTAATTCGTAAAAAATCTGATCCCCGTGGCATTACGAATTATCGGGAGCTCGACTGTATGCGATTCGAAATGTTGCGTGAGGTATATGCATATGCCTCAGCTCCCGGATGAAGACGATAGCAACTATGCGACGGGATGTTTTGTGTGCCCCACCTATAAACGAACGGTGCAGAATAAAGAAGAAGGAAGTAAATACCGTCATGCAGGAGCATCTTATGTACGAATTTCATTCTTTTGAGTGCGCTCTACATCAGAACATGGCTTACTGAGACATAATTCTGGATGCCAAGGAAAAGGAAAAGGCGTGCCTATATACAGCTGCTATGAAGCATATGTTGTTTATGACGCCAGTGGCAAATATCCAGTGATTTAAATCCAATCGATTGGGGAAGTGACTGAAGCAACAGGAGAGAACGAGTGCTTCAAAACATAATATGCCAACGACATGGGATACGTATAAACGATGGTTGGAATGTCACCTTTGATAACAACAAATCCTCCTTGCTTATCGACCCAACCGTCGGGAATGCTACAACAAAGTGCTACTTATATAAGTTTGAATCGACGGCGTGAACATATGTGTTTCTTTCTATTTGCTATTGAGTTTAGCTCAGATTTTTGAATTTCATCCCCTGACCACCGTAATTCGAAAAAAAAAACGATTATTAATCACAATTTTCAACCGACCCATTTTCTTTTTGGCACACATCATAATGAGTCAATTCTTGATCTATGTTGTAAGTCTGGGTAAGATTGATCAAAAAACTGGAAGTTATACATAATTAAGCCCGGGGTGGCTTAGTGCGCGCAAAATAAAACCTAGAGCAACGAAATTTGGAATGTAGATTTGTTATGTTTGTAGGTTATGCAAGTTTGTTTTTGATTTTTCAATTTCCTCCCCTGACTCGCGCATTTCGAAAAAAACGATTATAAGGTACAATTTTCAACCGATTAAATTTCTTTTTCACAGACATATTCATTAACTATCCTGATCTGCGTTGTGAATTTCGTTAAGATTGAACAACAAACGCGGAAGTTATACAGCATTCAGTACCGCGCTATCGAGCGTGGATGCCTAAAAGGCGCGCGAAATGGCTAAGTACGTGCAGAACTGTGTGTATGTATGAGTATGTGTGTGTATAGCTGTATATGTAGGCAAAGGGGCTCTCGTAGTCAAGTGCACTCGACTACAGATTTACTTACTTACTTGTTTTATTATAGAGTACCAAAATATGTCGTGATGGACAACGAAAAATCTTTTAATTCGGCAACAATCACCTTCATGATGAAAGATCAATTAGGCATTCAAATTTTTACAGCCCCTCCCTATAAAAGCACTGCCAATGGATCGAACGATTCCATTCTACTCTCTGCGAGATCATGAGATGCTTAAAAAGCAATCAAATACACCGGACATTTGACGAGCTTTTAGACAGAGCTATTTACGAATACAATTACTCAATACACTCCGTGACAAATAAACGACCTTTACAAGTATTCTTTGGTAGAAACGTAACCACGGACCCGGAACAGTACGAAAAAAGTAGACAACACAACATAGACAGACTTAAACAAAACAAATATAGCCTATATTGTAAAGGTTCCACAATTGGAACCTACAAATTACGAAAATCTATTAATAAAACCTGTAATAAAAAACAATTCTATGATAATTTTAGAAAGTAACGAAATCGTTGTATCAAAAAATGTTGTATTATCTCTAAGCAAAAATTGTAAGAAAGTAAACTCAATTAAAATTTGTAACAAAGCAGAAACAGTAAACTTAAGCAACTCTAAATGCATAGCGAGGCTAATACAGGGAGAAAACTCAACATGCAGTTATAGCAACTCGGAGCACATACCGGAGATCGAGGAAATTGACAAAAGCATAATCCTATTAAACGATTTCCATGGCGATGTCACGCAAGCTAATCTCACAACCCAACTAAAAGGAACATACCTGCTACACTTTTGGAACGACACCATAGAGATTGGAAACAAAACATTCACTAACAAAGAAGTAACAATATTGAAGCCGGGAACACCAACTATCCAAATGACACCACTGGAAGTGGAACGCTTGCAAGTATTATCACTACAGACATTACAGGCACTGCAAATCAAAAACAGGCAAACCCTACAAGCTCTGGAAAACCACTGTACAACAAGCCGAGTTGGCATACTTATTCTTCTTGTAAATGTAAATCTAACACTAAAAGCTGAAGAAGTCCCACAAATACGGAACAATAAAGAAACACTAGCTAGACCAGTAGAGCTAGACTTCAACAATATCCCATACTTCTAACGCCTGCTTGTTATTGATATTGGTCAAGTACCGCAACATTGTTGCCGATATTAACCAAATACTGCAAGATTGTTGCTGATATCTGAAACCATCGTTGCAATGTTTAGTTGACAACCAAGTGCTACGCTAGTCCTAAGATGATACTTGAATAAAGAACATCTAAAATTTTCAAGTTCCAAAAAGTTTATTTATATGTAGGCAAAGGGGATCTCGTAGTCGGGTACACTCGACTAGAGATTTTTTACTTGTTTTTAGTGTGATTGTGGCTATGGAGGTTCGTTTGGTAATTTTTATTTGTTTTCTATAGAAGGCGTTAGCCCTTTTAGGCCCTTTGCTTTAAAAAAAAAATGCCAAAAGGCAGTTAATGGTAATGTGCAAAATCGAACAATATGTAACACGTAGAAATAATTATCTGAAACACCAAAAAGTATATATTCTTGATCAGGATGACACGAGTCGATCAAGCTGTTTTCGTGTTCTGGCTGTCCATATTTGGTATGATTTCTTGGGTTATTGTCTTTTAAGGGCTTGCCGTGATTGAATTTTTTCTTTTCTTAGATTATCAAGATTTTTGTTCCACCATGGGGCTTTTTTGGAGAGCATGCATTGAAATTGCCTGCTTCTTTGCTTAGGTTGTCTGTGCATGGTGTAGCATTGTTAATTAGAGTATTGTTTCCACTCAGCTAGGTGATGTTTCAATGTTGGTTTGTGGTAATTGGCTTGCTTGAACCTATTTTGAAAGAAGGATAGGAGTATTGGGTAGTGATTGCTATCATGCAGATCATTATTTGTGGACCATTTTTCATCAATTGCTAATTCGATGGAACAAAATGATACGTCGATGTGAGTGAAAGATTGATGTGTGGGGAAATGGGTGGGTGATTTGTCATTGAGTAGAATAATGTTTGTATTGTTGAGGAAGGGTTGAAAAATAGTTCCTTTCTTATTGTATGCTGGTAAGCTCAAGTTAGTGCCCCAGTTGTTAAAATCGCCTATTATAAGATTAGTTTGATATAGTACGTTATATTATAAGAGATATAGTTTGAAAATATCTTAGAGGGGGAATGTGTGCGCATCACATGCATAGCTCTTAGGATACGGAAATTTTTTTTTTGATTAGATGGATCTACGGATCAAAACAGCGGTGTCTCGGAAGGAGTTCAAATAACTATGTTATGACATTTATTTGCCATATTGTATTGAAAGTGTTTCTTCTAGCCTTGACAAGGCAAGGGTGTAGTCCTGCCTGCGTGCTCTGTGTTGTGAAATAGCCGGAAGTTACGTTCCCACAATAGACCGTGATCTTACAATATTTAACTTGTTATTTATTACGGTATAAATTCTTTAAATTTAATATTTTGTTCTTGCTGTTTGGGTTCAATTTTATTATGTTTCATCCCATTTTTAGCCCCTTTGCCTTTTTTGTAAAAAAGAAGCAAAGCGGAGCTATTGGAAATGTGCAAAAACCAAAAGTATGTAACACATAGAAATAATCATCGGAGACCCCATAAAGTATATATATTCTGAATCAGGACGACGAGTTGATCGAGCCTGTCGTCTGTCTGTATGTCCGTCTGTCCGTCTGTATGCGTCTGTTTCTCAGAGACTATAAGAGCTAGAGCAACCAAACTTGAAATCTAGATTCGTTATGCTCGTAGGTTATACGAGTTTGTTTTTGATTTTTGAATTTTCTCCTCTGACCCCCGCAAATCGAAAAAATCGATTATAAGGTACAATTTTTAACCGATCAAATTTCTTTTTCGCACACATATTAAGTAGACCATTCTTCATCTACGTTGTGAATTTCGTTAGAATTGAATAATAAACACGGAAGTTATACAACATTAAGTACCGCGCTATAGAGCGTGGAGGGCTACAAGGTGCGCGTAGTGGCTAAGTACGTCGCAGAACTCTGTGTATGTATGAGTATGTGTGTGTATGGCTGTATATGTAGGCAAAGGGGCTCTCGTAGTCGGGTACACTCGACAACAGATTTCTTTTTTTTTCTTTTTTGTATAGAGGGGAAAGCATTTAAATCCAAAAACTGGGACTTTCACCCCCTAAATCCAGAGCCTAGGTTCCGCTTTCCCTGTCACGGAATTTAGCCGATAGGTATTATTTCGAGAGGGGGAGATGGCATGAATGACTCTTCTAGGTACTCATCTAGAGTTAGAATTGTACACTGAATTCTGTTTGCGCTGTCTTTCAGCGCGGCGCAGGGATTTAAGGACTGCTGCATATGTGTGGCTAACTTTTAACCAATTGTTTTGCGAACTGAGCAGGATATCTAATAAGTCGGTGACTATGAAAAGTCTCCCAATGCTTAGGCTCAGTTCCTCCCGTTCAGCAGTAAAACGCTGACAGACAAAAAAGACATTTTATGCGTCCTCTATGGTCCGCTCACAGTGTGTGCAAAACAGATCCTATATAAATAGGATTGAAAAAACACCCGTTCCCAGTCAGCAGTTGTGTCATATAAAAGTCGGTTTGACCGAACTTTCTATTAACCCACATACGTACGTCTGCGATGATTTTCCTAGTCCAGCTTCCAGCTTGTCGCCACCGCTCTTACCATTGATGCATAGTCGTTCGTCTTTTTGTTTCTTCATGTTGTCTGGACTCGGTGGCAAGCAGGTCAAATGGTATCATGCCCGCCAGGACCAGGGCTGGGTCTTCCGATACTGTGCGGAAGCCACTTGTCACTCGTAGTGCACATCAGCGGTATATGCCTCTACGGGACTGTCCATAAGATTTCATGGACATTACCGGTGCCCATATCTTTGCTTCATAAAGTATGATTGACCTTACCACAATCTACTTTTGTGGCGGGGGCCTCCAAAGATCGCCATTATTCCGGAAAGCGCAGTTGTCGCTCTGGCCGCTTTCTCCGCAGCGTACTCCAGGTGGAATTTATATGTTAGCCTATGCACCACTTTCACTCCAAGGTCAAGGATGGATGGCTTGGAGGAAATTTGTTATCCTGCTACTAGGACAATATCAGATTCCACCTTTTTTCTGCTACTTATTAGCACCGCATCGGTTTTATGGGCTACCAAGGATAGTGAATTACTCTCGAGCCATGTCACTATTTGCCGAATGCATGCATTGGTACTTGCTTCCACGCCACTTAGCTCCTTTGCCAATGCGACGTTGGCTATGTCATCCGCGAAACCTATAATACGGGTCCCTTGAGGTGTCTCGAGGCGAAGCAGTGCGTAGTACATCACCTTCCATACTGGAGAAGTAACTGCACACCAGGTTTATTAGGTACTCCTTAATGTCTATACGTTGTAGGGCTCTGACAATTTCGAACGTGTAGCGCTGTTACCAGGCAATACTCCTTTTTCCCACCTCTTCATCTCACACCCTCGGTTGCATTGGCTACAATTGAGACCACGACGTTTATTGTGTCAATCGTGCTCCTGCCTTTTTGGAAACCAAATTGCCTGTTTGATATTCCTTCCGGGTCTTTTAGTGCAGCCTCTAGTCTGATGCAGATGATACGTTCGAAAAACTTTCCGAGAACATCCAGCATGCACAGGGGCCTGTATGCAGATGAGTCCTCCGCCGGCTTGTCTCCCTTGATTATGCGGGGATAAATACCCTCCGGCCCTGGTGCTTTCTCCGCTTTCATAAATTTGGCTACTTTAAGGATTTCTGCTGCGTCTGTCGTTTGCAGTTCCAAGCGGTGCGGCATCAATGGTAGCGGCTCGTATGGACAGGTCGGAAACAGAGTATGTACGATAGTACGTAGCTGATCAGGGAACGATAACGTTGGGCGTCTTCGCAGCTTTCCCATAACCAGCCTATACGCTGTCCCAAAAGGCTGCGCATCTGCTTCCTCGCACAACTGGGTTCAACAGCGGCTCTTGCTGGTTAATGGCATGGGTGAGCCGGCGACTCGCTTCCTGGTACTCAACGAGTGCCTGGGGGAAATTCGGCCTTCTAAGCGAACGCTTAAGTTGGCACGACACATCCTCTTCTCGCTGCGGCAATGTCCTGTGTCCACCAGTAAACAGGTTTACGTCGTCAATATCGAGAATGTCGACAATGTCGACAATGTTGATATTTGTATCGTTTACACTGTTGTTCAGCTACGTCGTTTATAATCAGCTTATGTTAAACACATCACTATATATGTATATGTATATGTATATGTATATGTATATGTATATGTATATGTATATGTATATGTATATGTATATGTATATGTATATGTATATGTATATGTATATGTATATGTATATGTATATGTATATGTATATGTATATGTATATGTATATGTATATGTATATGTATATGTATATGTATATGTATATGTATATGTATATGTATATGTATATGTATATGTATATGTATATGTATATGTATGTGTATATGTATATGTATATGTATATGTATATATATATATATATATATTTATGTATATGTATATGTATATGTATATGTATTCTCCAGATCTGGCCCCCAGCGACTACTGGCTCTTCGCAGACCTCAAAAAGATACTCCGTGGTAAGAGATTTGGCTCAAAAGATGAAGTAATTGCCGAAACTGAGACCAATTTTGAAGGCAAAGAAAAATCGTTTTACAAAAGCGGCATCGAAAGATTGGAAAAACTTTGGAATGATTGTATCTCCCTAAAAGGGGACTATGTTGATGAAAAAAAACGAATTTTGGCAAAAAAAATGTGTTTTAATTAGTTAGTCACAGACTGTTTGTTGGCAATGGGTTACTCGTAGTTGTTTCCGACTATAGCTTTCTTACCTGTTTTATTTTTGGTGTTGCACCCCGCCCGGAAAATCTTAAAGACTTAATATCTACATCCTGTAGATATATATATATACAGTCGAGTGTCGATAATTCGTACCCCGCTAATTCGAAATTGTCTATAATTCGTAAAAATGAAATGAAAAAAACTCGATAATTCGTAAAAATTTTATACATTTTGGTCCCCTCGCTAATTCGTAATAATTTTCGCAACGCCAAATATATTAAACCTCTTATAATTCGTAATTTGATTTCATAACCTCTTATAATTCGTAATGCAATGCGAAGCTCTGGTCAGTTAAGTCACTGTTAGGTTTTGTAGACAGTTATCCCGCCTTTATGTCGCTATAAATTCTGAATTTTTTTGCTACCGAACATTATTTTCTTTTAATTTGCTAATTCTTTCGCAAGCGTAACATTGATGCGTAAAAATGTCAAAAAAAAAAACGTACGAATAACACATTATTAATCGCGAAAAAACAAGAGATTATTTCAGCAGTTAATATTGGAATAAAAAAATTGAAGTGGCAAAACAATTTAATATCGCTCTATAAACATTAACATCAATTCTACTTAAAAAAAGATTTTATTATGCAAGCATCATCTTGTAGAAAACAAGCGTCAGAAACTAGCAGAATACCCGAATATAGAAAAGTGTCTACTCTTGTGGCTTACACAATGCCATCGAAGTAATGTTCCCCATTGGAGGCGAGCTATTAAAAGAAAAGGCTTTGTTTTTTGCGAAAGCTATGCACATAATGGACTACAAGGCAAGCAGTGGTTGTATATACCGATTTAAAAAGCGGCACGATATCACTTTTAAAAAAATGTGCGGGTGCTCTTTTGTCAGCGAAGGCGTTTGCAGGGAATGGAAAGAAAATTTGAGTGATCTGATAAAATATTACGAACCCAAGGATATATTTAATGCTAATAAAACTTATAAATGTTTGCCAGATCGGACATATTGCTTTGAAAATGAAAAGTGTCATAGCGGTAAGCACAGCAAACAACGAGTGACCATTTTATTTGCTGTGAACATGGATGGCACCGAAAAACTTAAGCCTTTATTAATAGGAAAGTCAGCAAAGCCAAGGTGTTTTAAAAATATTTGTACCTTTCCAGTGCAATATCGCCATAATAAGAAGGCTTGGATGACAACAACATTATTTAACGAATGGCTTTAAATGTTAAATGACACCATGGCATCTGATAATCGATGGATATTGTTATTCATAGACAATTGTAAGGCGCATAAGGCGCTTCCGTCATCTTAGCCATTTATAAATTGAGTTTTTGCCACCGAAGATTACGTCTACGCTGCAACCCCTTGACATGGGTATTATAAAAGATTTTAAGGCAATATACCGCAAAGAAATGGTTATTAAAGTGATGAATAGCATTGACGAGAAGAAAAAGTTGAATTGCACAGTATTAACAGCTATGGAAATGTGCTAAAAATCGTGAAAGAAAACTGTTTCCGTGCATGCGATTTCATTAAACCATTAAATAACAATAATAATTTATTGGAACACAGTGAAATCAGTATTGATAATCTTTGGGAAAGTGTTTCTTTGAATTCTGATAATGGTGTCGCTTTTGAAGAATACGTAAATGTTGATATTGACGTTGCTCTAGTCGGTACTATGACAGATGACGATATTTTGGAAGAAGTTTCGCATAGCAAAAATGAAAGTGATGAAGATGATGGCGCCCAAGGAGAAGAAATTTTAACGAACGTACAAGCCAGAGCGTCAATATTACAACTAATACGTTATTTCTCAACCCATGATGTCCCAAATAGTGTGTTCGAAAAGCTAATATTTTTAGAAAACACATTAGAAAACTTAAGAGAAAAAACATTAAGCAATCTCTAATTACAAATTATTTTAAAATTTAAGTTTTTGTTATTTTACTTTTATGTTTCAAATTAATTGGATTAATTTTTGTTATTATAATTTTATGTTACTTTTTAATTTGCATTAAATATATAAAACGTACAAATGAGTGTACTAATGTTTATTTCCAACAATAAAGAAATATATAAACATCTAAAATATAAAAATTTTTCTTTGTTGAGCTGCGTTAAATGGAAGCCCCGGTAATTCGAAATCCCGCGTAATCCGTAAAAAATGCTGATCCCCGTGGCATTACGAATTATCGGGACTCGACTGTATGCGATTCGAAATGTTGCGTGAGGTATATGCATATGCCTCAGCTCCCGGATGAAGACGATAGCAACTATGCTGACGGGATGTTTTGTGTGCCCCACCTATAAACGAACGGTGCAGAATAAAGAAGAAGGAAGTAAATACCGTCATGCAGGAGCATCTTAAGTACGAATTTCATTCTTTTGAGTGCGCTCTACATCAGAACATGGCTTACTGAGACATGATTCTGGATGCCAAGGAAAAGGAAAAGGCGTGCCTATATACAACTGCTATGAAGCATATGTTGTTTATGACGCCAGTGGCAAATATCCAGTGATTTAAATCCAATCGATTGGGGAAGTGACTGAAGCAACAGGAGAGAACGAGTGCTTCAAAACATAATATGCCAACGACATGGGATACGTATAAACGATGGTTGGAATGTCACCTTTGATAACAACAAATCCTCCTTGTTTATCGACCCAACCGTCGGGAATGCTACAACAAAGTGCTACTTATATAAGTTTGAATCGACGGCGTGAACATATGTGTTTCTTTCTATTTGCTATTGAGTTTAGCTCAGATTTTTGAGTTTCATCCCCTGACCGCCGTAATTCGAAAAAAAAAACGATTATTAATCACAATTTTCAACCGACCCATTTTCTTTTTGGCACACATCATAATGAGTCAATTCTTGATCTATGTTGTAAGTCTGGGTAAGATTGATCAAAAAACTCGGAAGTTATACATAATTAAAAGTGGTGTTAAAGAACCCGGGGGGTGGCTTAGTAGTGCGCGCAAAATAAAACTCCGCCACAAGTGGATATTTCATAAGATTCCAATAACCCAAGTATCCGCCAATGGTACCTACTCAAGAGGTCAATAAGGTCAATAAAACTGTCAAATAAACAAAAACGACCACCAACGTCGGCGTCGCTGCTCCCAAAACCAGCGTCGCTGCCACCAAACCGTAGTTACATTAATAACTAAGAACGAATTGTGAAATTAGTCCTAAGATGATACTTGAATAAAGAACATCTAAAATTTTCAACTTCCAAAATCATTCCCATTATTAAAAAGAACTTAAGTTCAGGTTATGACTTTATAAGCACACAAGCTTATTAAGAAACAAGAAATTAATCCTCACAGCAATAGACAAATTTTCAAAATTAGCACAGGCACGAATCATAAAACCAAAAGCGATAGAAGATATAAAAAAACCCCTACATGATAGATTATTAGCCCCTTTGCCTTTTTGTAAAAATGAAGCAAAGCGGAGTTATTGGAAATGTCCAAAATCGAAAAGTATGTAACACATAGAAATAATCATCGGACACCCCATACAGTATATATATATTCTGAATCAGGACGACAAGACGAGTCGATCTAGCCCTGTCCGTCTGCTGCTGCTCTGTCTGCTGCTGGCTTGGTCCGTCCGTCCAGTCCGTCCGTATGAACGCCTGTTTCTCAGAGACTATAAGAGCTAGAGCAACCAAACATTGAAACCTAGATTCGATCATGTTCGTTGCGCTGTACGACTTTGTTTTTGATTATTCAATTTCCTCACCCTGACCCCCGCAATTCGAAAAAAACGATTATTGAACACAATTTTCAACCGATTTAATTTCTTTTTGGCACACATCATAATTAGACCATTTTTGATTCATGTTGTGAATCTGGGTAAGATTGATCTAACTCGGAGGCTATACATCATTAAAAGTGGTGTTA
>JBAMBS010000920.1:0-109944 GCA_037044455.1 Zygothrica quintamaculata | reverse complement strand
CAAAAAATAACATTATAATAAAAAAAAAAAAAGACTCTTACCTGACCTAAGCCCGAATCTTAGCACACCATTCAAATCCTCATTACTCTAAGTAGATATAGGACTTAAAGTCTGGATTAACCATAATCTAAACTGTAGGAAATGAAAATGTCTAAAATATATATATATTTGTTGGACATATGTTCAATATATAGAAAGTATAACAAATTGTAGGTTTTATGATCAAACGATTTACCCCGATGTTAGGAAGCATAACTTAAATGGATATTTTATACAAACATGTACCCTTTCAGACATTAAGGATACGAATGTCCTTTGCCAAAACTGAGAGTCGTAGTATGTTTTGAATTAGCAATTCAAATTTTGCCTATATATATATATATATATATATATATATATATATATACATGAAATAACAATTGATTTATTATTTATATCCATCTTACATTTGGTTAAGTAAATTGTCTAAGTGTCCTTGTTGGTTTTTGGCTGATTTGTAATGTTCTAGCCAAAGATTGCTCTAAGACTTAACTAAAGTAGCTGACAGTCTAGACTAACCAGTTATAAGCAGCTTTTGAAACTTTAAACAGAAAAGTCATAAGATACTTTTTATTTGATTGAAACTATATATATATATATAAAAGCTATAGATGTGTATCCTTGACAAACAGGCGACTAAATATTTAAGCACATATTTATTGTATACATTTTATATGTTAAGACCATTTCAATGAAATTCTCAATAAAAACTTATTTACTTTATTACGTTCTTGAATTTAATAGACCGCACGCGTAATAGCATGCAAATCCTTTACTGAAAACATGTCCTGGAGCTATGCTTAAAAGTTGCTGTAATTGAAAATAAATAATAAGTACTATAAAGGGTGTAAATGTAGGCTACAATTATTTCCATTAAGTTCTTATTTCTTCTGAAGAAAAACTTATTAAAGTTCACTCCCTATTCTTAAAGTTTCTTATATCTTTGTTCACACATACAAACATACATTTATATATATATATACATAAACCTAACTGATAACTTTATATTATGAAAAGAGTTTGCAAACTATATTTTATTGCAAGTAAAAACTGTTTTGCTTATTGATTGTGTTTTGACGTTTTCTTTTTTAATTTATTTTTTGAAAACTTCCCAGAAAAGAATTTCCATTAGCAAAAGCTGATGCTTTTTGTTGGAAATACCTAAAGGTGTCATTGAAAAGTTAATTATGAAGAAAACTTCAGGCAGGATATTGATTACATGCTGTGAAGCAAACTGAAACATTGAGCAAAAGCACTTTAAGACGATTTATATAAAGTTTTAATACTTTAACTAAGCAACAAGCAGCCAATTGGAACTGTTATAAATAAATATTTTCACATAATCTACTATATATATATATACTTATATATACCAGGATCAGTTGAATAATCCAAGATCCAAACAAGAAAAATTTGACCGAATTTTATGCACAGATCAAAACATAAAGTAAAATTAAAACAATCTAATGAAAGCTGGAATACTCTTTTAAATTGAATTAAAAGTCAATCAGTTGATTTATATGTTTTTTAATTATGATAAATATATTATATAGCTTGAATCAAAAATATATATATATATATATATATATATTCATATATACATATTATATTGCTTTAGCCAGCAACAGTTTCAAGTTTCAGTTTTATTTCTGGTTTTGTGCCTTCTAATCATGTGCAACTTTTTGGTTTGTTTTTGAAACGAGAGAAGATTTATCATTAACGGGTATGCACATAAATATGTATATATTTCTTAAGAAATATATATATTTATATATAAAAATTTTTATATATAGCAATTTGTCAGATTCACTTGTTCCATAAATTAGAATAAGTTTATTTGTTACACACCACACTTAATCAAGTGACTCAATGACTCAGTTAAGGAATGAATGAAATAATGTATATATATTTGTATACACAGTAAACGCTGCCTAGCTAGAACAGTATTATAATTTAAATTTTTTATGTATAATATAATTTTTTTTATTATTTTTGGTATTTGCACCAATTTTGCTTGCGCTGAGTTGCTGCAAGAATTCGTGATATAAATTCTTGTTAAATTGAAACGTAGCAAAGTTGATTTACTTTAAGCGGAATTATTGTCAAAATGTAACTAAAAACTTAACGAAACTTTAAACAGATTCAGAATATATGATATAATATTGCAAAATATAAACAAAATTTCTAGGAACAAAATGAAAATTGTCCTGGGAATAAACTTAGTAATTAAAATTGATTAACATAAAGTAGTTGTAGCTACTGCTTCTAATAATATAAACTTTAATTAAAATATTTTCTACGATTACAACCAATAATTGAATTAATTATTATTTTCTAGTGTTTACTGTATATGCGGCATATGAGAAAAATAACTTGCAAAGCGCTAATTAAACATTTTAATGACCTACAAATAAAGCCTTCATAAACGAAGGCAATTGTAATTTTTGTGTCATTCACACAACATTTGAAGTGCGTGCCCAGTTTTGTCCAGATTATATATATATATATAATATGTGAGCTTTAAATTGTATCTCAATTCAAGTACAATGCTTCCTTCTACGGATATACAGTGTGTCAACAAATTGACAAATCGACCAATCGGCCAGTCAACCCAATAAAAATACGTCAAACAAACTAACCTAAATCAGTCAATAGCCGATAATATAGCCAACTCTTTTGAGAGCTGCCACAATGCATTGAGTTATTAGCCTCCATTGGGACTTTGATACCTAGTTAAAGTTGACAGCTTAATTTCTAGGTTAATTAACTGTATAGTAGATACAATAACAAGGCCAATTGTGGGGCCCAATCCCAAATAGACATAACTGCTATCGGTCAATATATAATAAACTAGTATAAAAGTAATTTGTAAATAGATTTAATCAATATGATATTAAGCTATATTTATAATGCACTCAATATAAACTTATGCTGATTACTTATGAAGCCAAAATATATAGTATTATTTATAATTTGGGAAATATAGAAAAGCTCTAAGGATATGCTTAAGTTACGCACTGGGAATAGGAAATATTAGGGAATATTAGGCACTTGCGATTTTCTCAGTGTAGGTGAAAGTGTTGGTATATAATAAATATATATAATCTGTAGATTAATCCTATGCAGGAACTAGAAGAGCTATTATTAATTAGTGAACACCTTTGGAAATGGACTAATTTTAGGTTAAGCGTTAATTATTTGCCTGAATGAAATGTTAGATGTATACAGCCAGAAAGCGGACACCGGGAATTGGGAGCACAATGAACTGAAACCAAATGACAAAAGCAAAAGACAACTTAAATGACAGCTGACGAGTAAAAACTTTTCTTTCTAAATCCACATTCCCATACCTATTTCCATTCCCATTCCCATTCCCTTGCCGCCCATCCCCTACCTATGCCCATTCCAACAATGTGAATTCACTTTCTCAATAAGACTGCTAAGTGCATATAAAATTTTATCGGCTTACACACAAAAACTAATATCAAGTACACACAGTAGGGCAAATTATGTAGATTGACCGACTTAAAGATGGTTACTATATTACATATATATATATATTGTTGTTACATATATACAATAAACGGATTTTTAGTTTGATTTTAAGTTTGTTTATTTGTAGGAGATACCAGATAACCTTTTCATATTAAGTGTATAAAAGTCTCAAGTCTTTAATATGTTGCCAAAGTGATTCAGCACTTTAATATGAAAACAGAACATGGAGAGAAACTAACAACAATAGAAGTAATCATCAATATGTTTGTCTCTAGATTGTGTAGTAGGAGTAATCCCACAAAAGGCTCATCCAGCCAGAAATGTGTATTCCAGCGTATATTGTAACATACTGGGGGGGGGTAATATGCGTTCAATAGCAATTTCAGGTGCCAAGTCCAAAATTGTCAGGTCAGAAGTGACACGGACATGTGTTAACCCGATGACGGCACACATAAGATGTGTATATCTAGCAGTGGTAAGCGGATTTTCTATAAGTAAGTCACTGGGTAAATTCAGTATTGAACAAAAGAACCTTTCTCTTTGGACTTTTCTCAATAAGCTTGGGCTTTCAGCTTAAGATTTGTCTTGGAAAAAAGATACACCAAAAAAAGAAAATTTTACTTTTTAAGTCAATTGAATCAATAAATATGCTTTTGTTTGAAAAGTGTTTCTTAAATTTGACTTTCAAGTAAATCCCCAAGAATTCTGTTTTCCTTCTGGTATCTAATTTAAGCACAAACATTGGCTAATTGACTAATTGACAATACAATTCAATTAACCAAAAGAAAAACAAAAACACTGAAATGAACACATTTTTCAATGTCATAGTTCAGTACAGACAGCGGCCTTCATTTTAATGTATTTAATACATTTAGTTAGGTATTCACTTATGGTTAAGATTTTCTTTTTTCTTGTTTTTTGTTTTTCTTTTTTCCTGAAGTAATTTTAAGAAAAACCAAAACGAATTGGCAGCTGGGAACGGCGTGTGACAATATAGCAAATAAATCAATTGAAAACCACTTAAATTTCGCTTTGCCGGAGAAAACACAAACTGATGTCAAAGAAAATAGCTGCGAAAAGAAATGAAATGAAATTAATGGCTTTTTTTTTTTTGCTTGCAATAAATCGAACAACAAAGTAAACTCAAGTGGCCTTTGA
Organism: Zygothrica quintamaculata; assembly: GCA_037044455.1. NCBI lineage: Eukaryota > Metazoa > Arthropoda > Insecta > Diptera > Drosophilidae > Zygothrica > Zygothrica quintamaculata. The sequence goes on along the minus strand of JBAMBS010000920.1, from coordinate 105,252 downwards.
ATCAATTTCAGTGCCACCCACAAATAAACCTAGAAAATTGCTCATATATTAAGTATACGCTCTGTTGTCGCGTCAAATGCAGCTATGAGTTTACCTAAGTGCTATAAGCTATACAAACCTGTTAACATTCATATTTATATTTATAATCTACACACACATACACACACACACACACACACACATTCATACATATATTATATTTGCCAGTGTGTATATTTAATGCTTACTAAATATATTTACACCAAAAACCTGTCACTAACCATAACACAGAAATGAACAACAATAATACAATATATATCCAATGCCTTCACTCTCAGAATATGCTTTAAGCTATGGCTGTAGCATAGAAATATGTAATTTAAATTGTATATTAACATAGTAGAAATATATTAGAATTGTATTTATGTTTAATTTATTATTTTAATGCAGTTTTATTGATATTTTAATCAGACTTAAGCAATAATTTACTTGATTCATTTTGATTAATATCCTTTTGGTCACACATTTCTCTCTATATTTCTATAGATTTTTTGATAGAGACTAGAATAGCTTCTGCGTAGGTATTAAATCAGTACTTTGTGTCGAGACAAGTAAATAAACATACAAAAAGAAACAGTTTTCGGTCAGTGAAAGCAAAGGTCCTTGGCTCGAGGCAAACATTTACACCGCCGGCAATTGACGACGCCTATTTAAATTGATTTTGTGCATACATAGCTATTTATATTAGTATGTGTTTGTGTGTGTGTGTGTGCGTGTAAATAGTTATCATTGAGCACAATTGAGGCCCCTTTGCAACTACATACCTACATATATATATTATGTTTATATATTTATAAAGAAAACAGTCAAAAGAAATTCAGAAGACAAAGAGTTCGCATCTTGAGAAAAGCTTCGAGCCATAGAAAAGGTCTATTAATGTAAATGTCCCTGAAAATGTAGCAAATAAGCAGAAGCAGAGCCATATTCATAGACCAATATATACACATATATATACATACATACATACGTGTACATATGTTGTATGTAAAAATCAATTTTGTGTGCATCCAGAGCTGCAAAAGTCTTAGAGTTTGAGTAGAGTGCGAAAAGGTGTAGATTTCTTATCTCGGCTGACTGTGCCTTGAACCAGGGAAAAAGCAGTTCAAGAAACTTGAGTTCAAGTTCGCGTTAAACTGATAAATAAGGAAAGCATTGAGCCATGCCATGAAGGTACTGAAGGTACTTACATACTTATAAGGTGTACTTAAAGTGAATGCGTGACTAGCTCTTGACATAGTTTGAATAAATTATGTTAAGTAAATGTTCTTGATTGAATAATATAATTTGTCACAGGCTCTTTAAAGTCAATTGATATTCGAGTATAGAACATTGTATATGTTACCTAAAAGAACAAAACTAAATAATATACAATATAAGCTGCTTTTGTGTTGTTTTCTATTGTAATAAGAGTAATAACAGTCCAGAATAAATTACGTATACGTAAACATAACGTAACGATTTGTTGCCCCGAAAACTATGCTATATATTAAAGAGGAATATGATGTACACTGTGATGACCACAATAAATAACAACTAAAAACTAGAAGAGCTAAAAAACCCATTCGTCAACTGACAAAACAGCATGCCACAACCATTATTCCTACTGACTGCCATGGATTCGGTGTCTAAAGGCTTCAGGTCTACAGGTGCCAGGAACAAAGCCAAGAAAAACATGTTGTTCATTCTGCTCCTCTGCGAATACATGTCATGGTGTTATTTGTGTTAAACATGTTGTTCATGAGGCGAGTTGCTATTTCTGCTGCTGCCTCTACCGGTGCTGCTATTACTGCTGCTGCTGTTGTTGAACTTGAGTCTTTACTTTAACAATTTGTTGTTTGTGTTAGAAGGTAGACATTAAGACAAATAACCTGATGGTTTTGCTTAGCGGTTTATCAAAGGGTCTGCGTTGTTTTTTTTTTTTCTTTTTTTGCGCCTTTTACTGCTTAAACGTGTACAACATTTCACTCTCACATGCGGCTCACAATATTTAAACAAAAATTTTTGAAACCGAAGAACATTAATGTTATGCAATGTTAATTAAACTCACAGCCAGCTGCTGTCAACTCACTAAGTTACGTTTATAGCAAAGAAGATTATGGATTAAAACCATAATGAAAAATATAAAATATAAAATATAAAATGTTTATATAATAATAATAATAATAATATACGTTTAACAAAAATATCAGCATGATACATTTATATCATATATATTATTTAATGCTGTGATTTAATTAATGGAATCCAAGCTACTGTGTCCGAATTTTCCCCCTGTCCAACCTTAGACCGCCAGGTTGGGACTCTGATTTATGGCTACTGCTTAATTATTAAGAAGTTATGCTGAATTTAAACATTTATTGCAAACAAAACGGCGACAACGTGACGCATACAAAATAACAGTAGCAGTTGAATAAAAGAACACAAATATACATACAAATATATATATATATACCAATATATACCAATATAAGTATATATATGTATAAGTCCCATTTGAGCAGAAGCCCCAATACGACCCGTATGCCCACATTGGACATTAGGCTTGAGATTTTATGAGTTTTGGCGAGTGTTTCGGTATTTGAACAAGTGTGGCGCCCGGCATCAGGCGTTTTATTAGCTTGGCCGGTAATAAATATTTTATGCGTTATAAAAATGTTGGTAACGTTATGGGGAATATTCCCGTTAGCAATGTCGTCTGGTTAAAGCCACTTGCGGTAATTAGTGGCGTTTAGTTAAAAAGCTAATAAATATATTGCGGTATTGCAAGTAAAATTGTGTGGGCGTGATTTATGTCTATGCCACTCAGTTCATGTCACAAAACGGTATGATAATTGGTAATTAAATATGGCACTAATGCTAATAAATAAATAAGTAAATAAGTCTAGATAGTTGCACCCATCATTTGTACTTAGCCTACACAATTCCACCCCAAACACTCCCCTAAGCCCCTATATGAACTGCCTAAGAGGCATATTAAATACTAAGAAGAGAAGCTGAAATTTAACATAAAATCAAACCAAAGTACAACACATTTAACATTTAACTAATTGTGTAGGTGGGTGTAAGTGTGTATAGGCGTAAGAGTGTGTGTGTTTTGGGATCTTAAATGAGAAATTAAAACAAATAAAATATGCCAAATGCCATGAGACGACTTTTAGTCCGCGTGACTTGTTTGTAAATTTTTATATATTTTTTTTTATTTTATTTTATTTTATTTTGTATTTTGTATTTTTCGCATCAGCACGCGACTTTTGAACTTTCTTTATGCCATGTCGCGTTTTCATATTTGCCCCATAATAAAAAATTACTCAAATATCTCAACTTGTGCAAACACAAATATACACACACACACACACACACACACACACACACACTCACTCACACTGCAATTATAAAGAAGAAGATTCATTTGATTTAAAAAGAAAAAGAGAAAAGAAAATTATTATTTAAAACAGTTCCGGCTATACAAAAAGTGGGAACTAAAGAGAGTGAAAGAGAACTACTAGAAAATAAGCAAACAAAGTGATAATAGACATTATTTACACCTTAATAGCATGGGAATTTAAGATACTTCGTAGCATTATAGCACAACACAAACCATTACGGATAAGTGCCAGACAATGCAATGGAAATTGTTATTATGGGTACAGCTTGTTTCTTGGTATCAAAACAGAACAGAACAGAACAGAACAGAAAACACAACAAATGTACAACAAAATGTTGCCTTAAGCGTTCTACTGGCCAACTGTAGTAACAGATCTAGTCCGTGTCTGTTTAGAGGCAATTAATTTACATTATTTTTATAACAAATTGCGCAAGGGAGCAATAGGCCATGTCCATATATACATACATATACATACATAATATATATATGTACATATATATCTACATATATATATATATGTATGTATATGTATGTAAAAATGGAAATGGACATTGCTGCCATTTGGTATAACCAAATGGAGGTTCGTGGTTTTGGACACACGCTTAAGTGCCACTCGGAAGCTTCTTCATTTACTGCCAACAATTAAATTAAATTAAATGAAAATTAAAATGAAAATGAAAACGAAAATTAACAAAAAAAAAAAAATATAAAAAGAAAAACAAGAACAAAAACAAATAACACAAATTCACAGCTGATGTTTTCCCTCTTTATATATTAAGTAGTTGTTGTTCACTTCTGCCCCAATAAAAAATCGCCTTCATATAGTTTAACTTAGCAACTGGTAATTAGGTGGCATTTGAAATTAGTCGTTACTACGTTCCGGAACTGACTGAAACCTTAACCCTTAAATAACCCAAGCAAATTTCATTTATTAGGGATTTCATATAACCACCACAAATGGCCGAGCTATAATTTACGAGTAAGCCGGCTGCTGCTCTATATATATATACATACATACATAAATATATAAATATTTTAGCGTAAATCCTTTGGTTAGCACTATTTGTTAGTGACAGAGCTCTTTTGCGACCATGATTGCAGCCCAGGCAAGCCAGTACAACCCTTGGCTTATTAACACATCATCAGTTACAGAAATGGGGCTATAATTAAGGTCTACTCGTATAAGTTGTGTAGTGGCTAGACTGTTTTTATGAAACTTTCATTGTACATTTATTAAAGCCACTTGTTATACAGATTGATTGTTTAGCACCTTGGGAATGTCTGGAACATAAAAGGGTTCAACGGTTTGACAACTAAAGGATCAAATTTTTGTGGTTTTCTAAGAAAAGGCAGCAAAAGACATAACCTAAATATGTCCTTGCAAACAGGATGCAAGAACTTTCTTGATTACAAAACAATCGATTATTGCTATGGGTTCAGTTAGCGCATTTATTTAGCTTTAACTTCAACCTGAATTCCTTAAGAAAGAATATAACATAACTCAGATAAAAGCTAAAAGATAATAGATAATAGATAATAGATAATAGATAAAAGATAATAGATAAGACAGAATAGATAATAGATAATAGATAATAGATAATAGATAATAGATAATAGATAATAGATAATAGATAATAGATAATAGATAATAGATATAGATAATAGATAATACATAATAGATAATATATAATAGATAATATATAATAGATAATATATAATATATAATAGATAATATATAATATATAATATATAATATAATATATAATATATAATATATAATATATAATATATAATATATAATACATAATATATAATATATAATATATAATATATAATATATAATATATAATATATAATATATAATATATAATATATTATATATTATATAATATATAATATATAATATATAATATATAATATATAATATATAATATATAATATATAGATAATAGATAATAGATGATAGATAATAGATAATAGATAATAGATAATAGATAATATATAATAGATAATAGATGATAGATAATAGATAATATATAATAGATAATAGATGATATATAATAGATAATAGATAATAGATGATAGATAATAGATAATAGATAATAGATAATAAATGGCACATACAATAGATAAGATAATAGATAATCGATAATAGATAATAGACACTCGATAATTGATAACTGATAACCGATGATAGATAATAGATAATAGATAATAGATAAAAAGGAACAAGAAAAAAGAGGTCTTAGGACCTCGGCTTCCTTAATAATAGATAATAAAAAAAAGAAAAAAGAAAGAGTGGTCAATAATGGAGTACCAGATAATCTTTCTTCTGTCCCCACGGAATGTCAGGTGCAGGTGCTGCTGTCTACATCGCACAGTTTTTAAATACTTTATTGAATTTTAAAAAAGAAAAATGAAAAAAGTTGGACAAAAGCGTTCAGATTCTAAGTTAGTTTAAGAAGTTTATTTCAAAAGTAATTACATTGATGATTACGGCCAAACTGCTGCTGCTGTTTTATGTTACTGACAGCAAATTTATCTTATTGTTGTTTCTGTGGAGTAGCATCAGTGGCACTGATGCCGAGTGTCAGGTTACATCCTGTCTAGCAAATTCATTAAAAGTCATTGTCCTTGCGATTGTTACAAACATGTTCCTTAATATTTTATGTATTTAAAAGTATATTGCATTACGATACAGATACAGATACAGATACAGATATATATATATATAAATTAATACTTCCAAGCATTTCAAATGAAAAATCTAATCTCGTAAGTAGATTAAAGTGTCATACATAATTATAAGTACATTTAAGGCAATTCCGTTGACACTTGACCTAACAGGGCTGATGCATTGGAAAGCCGTGGCATCCAAAAGGACTGAGTACCTTAAACTTTTCTGCCTTATGAATTAGTTGACTCCCCCTCCCACCCGTAGCCCTTGTGTTCATTATCTGTCAAGAGAGTCACGCACTGAGTACGAGTTGGAGTTCCAGTTTGAGTATTAGTGTGGGTATGAGTGTGAGTACGAGTGTATTTCCCTAAACCAACTCATGTTTGAAAGTAGAAATTAAAAAAGTGTGTTTTTTTATATGTATGAGTGGGGATTGGAATAGGGGTGGAAGGGCGTAGAAGTAAAGTACGAGCATATCCTCATTTTGGCGGAAGTATTTTTAAGCCAAGATGGTTTCCTCGGAATGAGACACAGTTGGGGTAAAATAAACATGGAAGGAAGTCAAATTAGACGTTAGAGTCAAGTAGAAAGCATAATTCGTCCCAATGAATAAGGAACATGTTAAATCCACACTCACACACACACATACCTACATTAAGATATACAAACTTGGATACATAGATAAGAAAGCGTTTGGCGAAAATTGAGCTTTCGTCTTGCTAATTTGCCGTAACTTTGGGCTAATGCCATTCCCTGGCAATGACTGCCTACTGTCAGTAGACACATACAGATACACGTCTTTATATACATATATATGTATATATATATATATATATTTAGCTATAACTTTTTTCATTTCACGTCCCATGCAAAGCCAGGCAAATTTTAGCTTTGAAAGGTAAACTTGACAATTTCCAACCTCCAACAATTTTTGTTTCCTTCCTTCCTTTCCTTACCACCAATAACTTCCTGTCTAGTATTTTGCCTGCCACACTTACTTCTGCAACTGAGCAACATGATTTTATTGTATACACGTGACACACAATGTTGCAATTGTCGCTGTTTTTGAAATTGTTCAATGCTTTTCCCTAAAACGCAAAACGAAAAACGAAAGGCAACAAAAACAAAAAAAAAACAAAGAAGAAAAAAAGGCATACACAAAAAGGATCCATATCCGTGGTCGCGGCATATAAACATAAACTTTCGATTTCGAGCTTCATTAAAAATGTTTAGTGTCTTATATACTCGAATTTGTAGTCATCCTGACAGCCATCAGAAGACACAAAACACTAGAAGAATGAGAGAAAGTAGATTGGAGTAGAGTTGAGTAGAAAGAAGACCGTGAATTTTGGCATGTGCAAAAACATGCGATGTCAACAGGCAACAGAACAACAGCCTACGCTTTGTGTCCTTCATGGCCAAGGCTTAAAGATGTAACTGCTTGGTAAATAATTGAAGACTCGTTGTTGCGGCATTGCTTTAAGCGTAGAGCGCTGCTCTTTATGGGCGAACAAATGGCGATGCGTCGCAAGCGTCCTCATCGAGCCATCAACATGAAAGCGATGCACATACTCCTCGAAGGACACACATTTTTAGCCCCTGGAGTAGATGTTGAGTAACAATGGTTAGAGAACAATTCCGTTATATTTTTTTCGTTTTTTTCTTTTTTGGAGCTTCGATGATGGCGGCAGTAAATAAAGGCGCGTTTATGGACAACCACTTAAATGGACAGGGTATGCTCGCACCGGAAGGGAGACAACCATTTTTTCATGTTCCGGCATGTACTTGTATGTGCTTGCTACACACACTTAACACATATACATATATATATATATTTGTGAAGCCATATATAGTGTTGAGTTTAGAGTCCAGATACACGCGCAGTATTTATGCGATAAACGCGTGTCAAATATAATTTTATAAACATAATGCGAGCAACAGCAGGAATATGGAATATATAATTCAGTAGGAGGGGTTTGACCAGAGTTTGATAGACAGCCTAGAATGTGGCCGAAATATTGAAGAAGCTTGCTTTCTTGGAATAAAATGTATAGATGATGTTTTAAGGCATCCCAAGGAATTCATGTAGGGCATCCTTTAACCCAAACTGTGCTTCTGGCAAAAGTATAAACAATATACATATATATAAGCATGTTTGTTTGTTTGTTTTCTTTTGGTTTACGTTTTGTTCTATTTTTAAGAACGTGTTTGTTCATACGTATATTATAGACATTGAAGCATCATAGATCCTTAACAAGTACTTTAATACACCGCATAAAATTGGAATCTACAATACAAAAAAAACAAAAAAGAAAAGAATAAACAAAAAAATGCAAAGTCAGCTTCACGCAATTAATTGTGGCTCAAAGTATTCAAAACTTTCTCTGTGAGCTCTTCAAAATCTGTACACATAATATTTTGCCCAGAGTCATTGGCCAAATTTGCACTTAGCTGGTCCAACTTTGCAGACTGCCCGAAGCCGAGGCATTTATGCGTTACGTATACGCCTAGTCAAACGCGTTAACGTTAGTTTATTTCAAGCTAATGACACGTAGTTTCCACTTCGCGTTTATATATATATATATATATATTTTTTTTGTTTTTATTTTTTGTTTATTCCCTCGCTTACTGTTTTCCCCTTATCTAGCTACACTCTCATCCCTTTTTGCCCACATCGCCCTCAGGCCATCTTCATCGACTCGTTTGGCTGGTGGTGCGTGATAATTTCATGCAATTGTGGCCACATTAACGTTTCCGCATTGCGTTTGATTTAGGAGCACAATGTGTGGCCTGGAATTTGTAATTATGTCCGCGTCGTGCTGACAGCTTAATGTGATGGTAGCCTTTACGACTTGCACGTGTTTTGGCGGATCCGTGTGATTTATGCTCTATGAGCTGAGCTTAAAACTAAGCAAAACCAAGAGCCAAAAAGTAAAATCAAGTGCAAAATGTACGAGTACTTTTACCGTCCTTCCAACAGAATATGCTTGTGCCTTAGATTTTTTAATTACCGTGTCGAATACAAAACGGAATTATTGATATAGGTTAGAGACGGAAAAAAACCCTCTAAAATATAAATATAAAAATATATAAAAATACAAAAGCATAAGACGCAAAATATTTACAAACACAACCACAATTGTATACGTATAGGTATTTGGATTGGTATGCGTTTGTCCAATGGACCAGGAAGCTTAACTGTGCTTCTTACTCGTAAAGCGTTTACTTAACTTATCCGGAAATCGTGCGGAACAAACTGGAAAATATATTGACAATACTACAATAACGATTCTAGCTACGTGTCGTACAGTTAAAATGAAGACAAAATAACATTTATCCTATACCATAACCGAAGATTTAATACCCTTAATTGTTTCTCTTACTTTCATGTTTTCCCCAAAAGTTAGATAATGTATATTAATATATAAAAATAAATCTAATGCAGCTAAGCCTATGATCAACTTAATATACTATATATAAGATGAATTGCTGCTATCTTAGCTTAAGTTTAAATATATGATTTTTAAACAGAATTTTTGACACAAATACAAATCTCAAACTTACCCAAGGTTTTGCATAAAATGACTTAGTTTATGAAATATTTGTAACTAAAAACTAATCCATCTTATAAATTATATATTATATATATTTATATATATACATATTATAAGCAGGTTTCAAATTGGTTCATGTTAAAGTTAAGAGAAGAATCACAACCTTTTCATATGAATCCCAAACTTTTCATATGCTCAATTTGAACAAGATAAAGATGAAAATGGCAATATATTTTGTATTCCTTTCATTTTTTGCTTACTCTTTTTTTCGTTTTTTGACTTGTCTCAATTGTAAAAGTTCTGAGAAATTTTGTAACTGGTAATACTTAACATGAAAACATTTAGATTTAAGCCCCATAAGTAGTCGAGCATTTGCTTTTCCAAAGTAACTTCAACTGGAGACAAAAGGAAAGCCAAAGTACTTGTGTTTATACTCGTACGTCAACAATAATAATTGTCTAATTGGATTAAAATTTTGAATCGATTTCTCTTACATTCTTCACTAAAGAAACAAAAAAAATAAAACTTGAACTAAGGCTCAATCAACCTTATGACCCAGTCAAAGCTAAGAAATGCCTTAACGAAAAAGGCTTATGGCACAGGATTAAAGCAAAACGACTAAAATAAAATCTGTATATATATATATATATATATGTATATATATTGTATATGGTGCAGATTTGAAGGACTTTAACAAGTGCGACGTAATTTCGATGCGTGGCAAATTTGTTGTTACGGCATTAACAAGTATTTTAAAGTGGCTTATCAAACAATTTTGCGACAATAAACAGATTATAACAAAAATATATATATAAATAAGGCCAATAAAAGGATGCTTACGACTACATAAAATTAAAGAAGAAAAATAATAATAATAAAATGAGTACAAATTATCGATGCTAAGCGGCTTTAAGATAAATAAAAATAAGTATGACTACATATATATATATATATATATATATATATATGCATATATGTATATGGCCAAAAGTCATTTAAAAGTCCAGTCATGTACCATTTATAAAAGGGCAATTAAACAATCTTCAGAATCATCCTTATTTTACCAAGTTTAAACGTACCAAACTTTTCTCATAATTAAAATAAAAAAGAATTTTAATGAAATCTTTCACATATGCTTAATATATATATATATATATACATACATATATATATTGTATATATGAAAAAAAAAGCATTAACCAAAAACAGTTGGTGGCTTGGTTAAACACAACATGGTTATACACAAAGTCATAGACATGTGTCTGACATAGGTTTCAATTCAAATGGAGCCACAATTCGATGAGATTTATGATGCGACTTCCTGGCGCCCAAGCGGGAATACACACAACGTAAAGCAGTTGCTTCAACATACGAAAAGTACTTTAACGACGAGAGGCACAACGAGGCCTTATGCTTTTTATGACTTACTCGTTCACTAAAATGTACTAGGTGCCGCATACAAAAAACATACATACAGTCACACATAAATACACACACATATATATATATATATATATATATAAATACATAAACACACACACACACACACACACAGATATCGCAGCATTGAAATACAAATTTGATCCCAATGGTTGAAGCTTTTGGAAGGCAGCAAAATATCACAGTATAAAGGCAATAAAACAAGTATTATTATATAGCCAAATGAAAGGATTGCGCGTTGTGTGTTTCCTGCGGAAAACATTCTGCTTACTCTTTAGGACTATCTTATCAAATTTCAGTAGTATTTGCAACTGACACAAATGCTACAAATAGTGGCATATGACGACAAATACATCACATCACATCGCATCACATCACATCACATCACATCACGTATTGTGCTAAAACGTCTGCCAAAGGACTTGTCGATGCTAAATGTTAGATGGTGCTTGTTGGTTGTATGATGTTAATGGGCCACAGGATCAAGTGGTTGTACAGTAACCGCATACAAACGCTTTCACACGCACGAGTTGACTTCGCGTCCGCCTCTAAGGAGTCTTAGAAGTATGAGTAGTTCTTAGAAAAACTTAATTGATTTAAGCTACGCTAGTTCGCATGTGTAACTTAGGTCATTACACAGGCCAAAACACACCCACCTACACACACAAACACACACACACACACACACACATACAGACATGCACATAAGCTTCCGCATGTAGGTGTTGCTAAATTTATTAGTGTGTAGCGTTATTCGAGGCACAAAGTTGCCATTAGGCAAAGTCTCGTTTATGTAAATATTTACACACATAATTGTGTTGTATAAGTCGGTGTCTCTGTAAATGTGTATACATATAAAAATATATAGTATATATATGCGTGTAGATATAACACATACACAGAGTGAAAATATGCTTATGTTACTTCTAACAAAGATTTTTCGCTCTGTGTATGTGTTATATATACACACACATATATATATATATATTATTTTTATATGTATACACATTTACAGAGACACCGACTTATACAACACAATTATGTGTGTAAATATTTACATAAACAAGAGACTTGTGCCTAATGGCAACTTTGTGCCTCGAATAACGCTACACACTAATAAATTTAGCAACACCTACATGCGGAAGCTTATGTGCATGTCTGTATGTGTGTGTGTGTGTGTGTGTGTGTGTTTGTGTGTGTAGGTGGGTGTGTTTTGGCCTGTGTAATGACCTAAGTTACACATGCGAACTAGCGTAGCTTAAATCAATTAAGTTTTTCTAAGGACTACTCATACTTCTAAGACTCCTTAGAGGCGGACGCGAAGTCAACTCGTGCGTGTGAAAGCGTTTGTATGCGGTTACTGTACAACCACTTGATCCTGTGGCCCATTAACATCATACAACCAACAAGCACCATCTAACATTTAGCATCGACAAGTCCTTTGGCAGACGTTTTAGCACAATACGTGATGTGATGTGATGTGATGTGATGCGATGTGATGTGATGTATTTGTCGCAGTGAACGGCAAACAGTGAGAAGCATAGGCAAGTCAATGTTTGATTGCCAGCTCATAATGCCACTATTTGTAGCATTTGTGTCAGTTGCAAATACTACTGAAATTTGATAAGATAGTCCTAAAGAGTAAGCAGAATGTTTTCCGCAGGAAACACACAACGCGCAATCCTTTCATTTGGCTATATAATAATACTTGTTTTATTGCCTTTATACTGTGATATTTTGCTGCCTTCCAAAAGCTTCAACCATTGGGATCAAATTTGTATTTCAATGCTGCGATATCTGTGTGTGTGTGTGTGTGTGTGTTTATGTATTTATATATATATATATATATATATATGTGTGTGTATTTATGTGTGACTGTATGTATGTTTTTTGTATGCGGCACCTAGTACATTTTAGTGAACGAGTAAGTCATAAAAAGCATAAGGCCTCGTTGTGCCTCTCGTCGTTAAAGTACTTTTCGTATGTTGAAGCAACTGCTTTACGTTGTGTGTATTCCCGCTTGGGCGCCAGGAAGTCGCATCATAAATCTCATCGAATTGTGGCTCCATTTGAATTGAAACCTATGTCAGAACACATGTCTATGACTTTGTGTATAACCATGTTGTGTTTAACCAAGCCACCAACTGTTTTTGGTTAATGCTTTTTTTTTCATATATACAATATATATATGTATGTATATATATATATATATATATTAAGCATATGTGAAAGATTTCATTAAAATTCTTTTTTATTTTAATTATGAGAAAAGTTTGGTACGTTTAAACTTGGTAAAATAAGGATGATTCTGAAGATTGTTTAATTGCCCTTTTATAAATGGTACATGACTGGACTTTTAAATGACTTTTGGCCATATACATATATGCATATATATATATATATATATATATATATATATGTAGTCATACTTATTTTTATTTATCTTAAAGCCGCTTAGCATCGATAATTTGTACTCATTTTATTATTATTATTTTTCTTCTTTAATTTTATGTAGTCGTAGAGCATCCTTTTATTGGCCTTATTTATATATATATTTTCGTTATAATCTGTTTATTGTCGCAAAATTGTTTGATAAGCCACTTTAAAATACTTGTTAATGCCGTAGACAACAAATTTGCCACGCATCGAAATTACGTCGCACTTGTTAAAGTCCTTCAAATCTGCACCATATACAATATATATACATATATATATATATATATATACAGATTTTATTTTAGTCGTTTTGCTTTAATAATCCTGTGCCATAAGCCTTTTTCGTTAAGGCATTTCTTAGCTTTGACTGGGTCATAAGGTTGATTGAGCCTTAGTTCAAGTTTTATTTTTTTTGTTTCTTTAGTGAAGAATGTAAGAGAAATCGATTCAAAATTTTAATCCAATTAGACAATTATTATTGTTGACGTACGAGTATAAACACAAGTACTTTGGCTTTCCTTTTGTCTCCAGTTGAAGTTACTTTGGAAAAGCAAATGCTCGACTACTTATGGGGCTTAAATCTAAATGTTTTCATGTTAAGTATTACCAGTTACAAAATTTCTCAGAACTTTTACAATTGAGACAAGTCAAAAAACGAAAAAAAGAGTAAGCAAAAAATGAAAGGAATACAAAATATATTGCCATTTTCATCTTTATCTTGTTCAAATTGAGCATATGAAAAGTTTGGGATTCATATGAAAAGGTTGTGATTCTTCTCTTAACTTTAACATGAACCAATTTGAAACCTGCTTATAATATGTATATATATAAATATATATAATATATAATTTATAAGATGGATTAGTTTTTAGTTACAAATATTTCATAAACTAAGTCATTTTATGCAAAACCTTGGGTAAGTTTGAGATTTGTATTTGTGTCAAAAATTCTGTTTAAAAATCATATATTTAAACTTAAGCTAAGATAGCAGCAATTCATCTTATATATAGTATATTAAGTTGATCATAGGCTTAGCTGCATTAGATTTATTTTTATATATTAATATACATTATCTAACTTTTGGGGAAAACATGAAAGTAAGAGAAACAATTAAGGGTATTAAATCTTCGGTTATGGTATAGGATAAATGTTATTTTGTCTTCATTTTAACTGTACGACACGTAGCTAGAATCGTTATTGTAGTATTGTCAATATATTTTCCAGTTTGTTCCGCACGATTTCCGGATAAGTTAAGTAAACGCTTTACGAGTAAGAAGCACAGTTAAGCTTCCTGGTCCATTGGACAAACGCATACCAATCCAAATACCTATACGTATACAATTGTGGTTGTGTTTGTAAATATTTTGCGTCTTATGCTTTTGTATTTTTATATATTTTTATATTTATATTTTAGAGGGTTTTTTTCCGTCTCTAACCTATATCAATAATTCCGTTTTGTATTCGACACGGTAATTAAAAAATCTAAGGCACAAGCATATTCTGTTGGAAGGACGGTAAAAGTACTCGTACATTTTGCACTTGATTTTACTTTTTGGCTCTTGGTTTTGCTTAGTTTTAAGCTCAGCTCATAGAGCATAAATCACACGGATCCGCCAAAACACGTGCAAGTCGTAAAGGCTACCATCACATTAAGCTGTCAGCACGACGCGGACATAATTACAAATTCCAGGCCACACATTGTGCTCCTAAATCAAACGCAATGCGGAAACGTTAATGTGGCCACAATTGCATGAAATTATCACGCACCACCAGCCAAACGAGTCGATGAAGATGGCCTGAGGGCGATGTGGGCAAAAAGGGATGAGAGTGTAGCTAGATAAGGGGAAAACAGTAAGCGAGGGAATAAACAAAAAATAAAAACAAAAAAAATATATATATATATATATATAAACGCGAAGTGGAAACTACGTGTCATTAGCTTGAAATAAACTAACGTTAACGCGTTTGACTAGGCGTATACGTAACGCATAAATGCCTCGGCTTCGGGCAGTCTGCAAAGTTGGACCAGCTAAGTGCAAATTTGGCCAATGACTCTGGGCAAAATATTATGTGTACAGATTTTGAAGAGCTCACAGAGAAAGTTTTGAATACTTTGAGCCACAATTAATTGCGTGAAGCTGACTTTGCATTTTTTTGTTTATTCTTTTCTTTTTTGTTTTTTTTGTATTGTAGATTCCAATTTTATGCGGTGTATTAAAGTACTTGTTAAGGATCTATGATGCTTCAATGTCTATAATATACGTATGAACAAACACGTTCTTAAAAATAGAACAAAACGTAAACCAAAAGAAAACAAACAAACAAACATTCTTATATATATGTATATTGTTTATACTTTTGCCAGAAGCACAGTTTGGGTTAAAGGATGCCCTACATGAATTCCTTGGGATGCCTTAAAACATCATCTATACATTTTATTCCAAGAAAGCAAGCTTCTTCAATATTTCGGCCACATTCTAGGCTGTCTATCAAACTCTGGTCAAACCCCTCCTACTGAATTATATATTCCATATTCCTGCTGTTGCTCGCATTATGTTTATAAAATTATATTTGACACGCGTTTATCGCATAAATACTGCGCGTGTATCTGGACTCTAAACTCAACACTATATATGGCTTCACAAATATATATATATATGTATATGTGTTAAGTGTGTGTAGCAAGCACATACAAGTACATGCCGGAACATGAAAAAATGGTTGTCTCCCTTCCGGTGCGAGCATACCCTGTCCATTTAAGTGGTTGTCCATAAACGCGCCTTTATTTACTGCCGCCATCATCGAAGCTCCAAAAAAGAAAAAAACGAAAAAAATATAACGGAATTGTTCTCTAACCATTGTTACTCAACATCTACTCCAGGGGCTAAAAATGTGTGTCCTTCGAGGAGTATGTGCATCGCTTTCATGTTGATGGCTCGATGAGGACGCTTGCGACGCATCGCCATTTGTTCGCCCATAAAGAGCAGCGCTCTACGCTTAAAGCAATGCCGCAACAACGAGTCTTCAATTATTTACCAAGCAGTTACATCTTTAAGCCTTGGCCATGAAGGACACAAGGCGTAGGCTGTTGTTCTGTTGCCTGTTGACATCGCATGTTTTTGCACATGCCAAAATTCACGGTCTTCTTTCTACTCAACTCTACTCCAATCTACTTTCTCTCATTCTTCTAGTGTTTTGTGTCTTCTGATGGCTGTCAGGATGACTACAAATTCGAGTATATAAGACACTAAACATTTTTAATGAAGCTCGAAATCGAAAGTTTATGTTTATATGCCGCGACCACGGATATGGATCCTTTTTGTGTATGCCTTTTTTTTCTTCTTTGTTTTTTTTTTTTTGTTTTTGTTGCCTTTCGTTTTGCGTTTTAGGGAAAAGCATTGAACAATTTCAAAAACAGCGACAATTGCAACATTGTGTGTCACGTGTATACAATAAAATCATGTTGCTCAGTTGCAGAAGTAAGTGTGGCAGGCAAAATACTAGACAGGAAGTTATTGGTGGTAAGGAAAGGAAGGAAGGAAACAAAAATTGTTGGAGGTTGGAAATTGTCAAGTTTACCTTTCAAAGCTAAAATTTGCCTGGCTTTGCATGCGACGTGAAATGAAAAAAGTTATAGCTAAATATATATATATATATATACATATATATATATAAAGACGTGCATCTGTATGTGTCTACTGACAGTAGGCAGTCATTGCCAGGGAATGGCATTAGCCCAAAGTTACGGCAAATTAGCAAGACGAAAGCTCAATTTTCGCCAAACGCTTTCTTATCTATGTATCCAAGTTTGTATATCTTAATGTAGGTATGTGTGTGTGTGAGTGTGGATTTAACATGTTCCTTATTCATTGGGACGAATTATGCTTTCTACTTGACTCTAACGTCTAATTTGACTTCCTTCCATGTTTATTTTACCCCAACTGTGTCTCATTCCGAGGAAACCATCTTGGCTTAAAAATACTTCCGTCAAAATGAGGATACGCTCGTACTTTACTTCTACGCCCTTCCACCCCTATTCCAATCCCCACTCATACATATAAAAAAACACACTTTTTTAATTTCTACTTTCAAACATGAGTTGGTTTAGGGAAATACACTCGTACTCACACTCATACCCACACTAATACTCAAACTGGAACTCCAACTCGTACTCAGTGCGTGACTGACAGATAATGAACACAAGGGCTACGGGTGGGAGGGGGAGGCAACTAATTCATAAGGCAGAAAAGTTTAAGGTACTCAGTCCTTTTGGATGCCACGGCTTTCCAATGCATCAGCCCTGTTAGGTCAAGTGTCAACGGAATTGCCTTAAATGTACTTATAATTATGTATGACACTTTAATCTACTTACGAGATTAGATTTTTCATTTGAAATGCTTGGAAGTATTAATTTATATATATATATATCTGTATCTGTATCTGTATCTGTATCGTAATGCAATATACTTTTAAATACATAAAATATTAAGGAACATGTTTGTAACAATCGCAAGGACAATGACTTTTAATGAATTTGCTAGACAGGATGTAACCTGACACTCGGCATCAGTGCCACTGATGCTACTCCACAGAAACAACAATAAGATAAATTTGCTGTCAGTAACATAAAACAGCAGCAGCAGTTTGGCCGTAATCATCAATGTAATTACTTTTGAAATAAACTTCTTAAACTAACTTAGAATCTGAACGCTTTTGTCCAACTTTTTTCATTTTTCTTTTTTAAAATTCAATAAAGTATTTAAAAACTGTGCGATGTAGACAGCAGCACCTGCACCGACATTCCGTGGGGACAGAAGAAAGTTATTGGAACTCCAAGCCATTATCAATTATCTATTATCTATTATCTATTATCTTTTTTTTTTTTTTTTTTTTTATTATTATTATTAAGGAAGCCGAGGTCCTAAGACCTCTTTGTGTCCTTTTTATCTATTATCTATTATCTATTATCTATCATCAATTATCAATTATCAATTATCAATTATCTATTATCTATTATCAATTATCTATTATCTATTATCTATTATCTATTATCTATTATATATTATCTATTATCTATTATCTATTATCTATTATCAATTATCTATTATCTATTATCTATTATCTATTATCTATTATCTATTATCTATTATCTATTATCTATTATCTATTATCTATTATCTATTATCTATTATCTATTATCTATTATCTATTATCTATTATCTATTATCTATTATCTATTATCTATTATCTATTATCTATTATCTATTATTTATTATCTATTATCTATTATCTATTATCTATTATCTATTATCTATTATCTATTATCTATTATCTATTATCTATTATCTTTTATCTTTTATCTATTACCTATTATCTATTATCTATTATATATTATATATTATCTATTATCTATTATCTATTATCTATTATCTATTATCTATTTTCTATTTTCTATTATCTATTATCTATTATCTATTATCTATTATCTATTATTTATTATCTATTATCTATTATCTATTATATAGTATCTATTATCTATTATCTATTATATATTATATATTATCCATTATATATTATCTATTATCTATTTTCTATTATCTATTATCTATTATCTATTATCTATTATCAATTATCTATTATCTATTATCTATTATCTATTATCTATTATTTATTATCTATTATCTATTATCTATTATCTATTATCTATTATCTATTATCTATTATCTTTTATCTATTATCTATTATCTATTATCTATTATCTATTATCTATTATCTATTATCTATTATCAATTATCTATTATCTATTATATATTATATATTATCCATTATATATTATCTATTATCTATTATCTAATCTATCTATTATCTATTATCTATTATCTATTATCTATTATCAAATATCTATTATCTATTATCTATTATCTATTATCTATTATCTATTATATATTATCTATTATCTATTATATATTATCTATTATCTATCATCTATTATCTATTATATATTATCTATTATCTATTATATATTATCTATTATCTATCATCTATTATCTATTATCTATTATCTATTATGTATTATCTATTATCTATTATCTATTATCTATTATCATTATATTATCTATTATCTATTATCTATTATCTATTATCTATTATCTATTATCTATTATCTATTATCTATTATCTATTATCTATTATCTATTATCTATTATCTTTTATCTATTATCTATTATCTATTATCTTTTAGCTTTTATCTGAGTTATGTTATATTCTTTCTTAAGGAATTCAGTTGAAGTTGAAGCTAAATAAATGCGCTAACTGAACCCATAGCAATAATCGATTGTTTTGTAATCAAGAAAGTTCTTGCATCCTGTTTGCAAGGACATATTTAGGTTATGTCTTTTGCTGCCTTTTCTTAGAAAACCACAAAATTTGATCCTTTAGTTGTCAAACCGTTGAACCCTTTTATGTTCCAGACATTCCCAAGGTGCTAAACAATCAATCTGTATAACAAGTGGCTTTAATAAATGTACAATGAAAGTTTCATAAAAACAGTCTAGCCACTACACAACTTATACGAGTAGACCTTAATTATAGCCCCATTTCTGTAACTGATGATGTGTTAATAAGCCAAGGGTTGTACTGGCTTGCCTGGGCTGCAATCATGGTCGCAAAAGAGCTCTGTCACTAACAAATAGTGCTAACCAAAGGATTTACGCTAAAATATTTATATATTTATATATGTATGTATATATATATAGAGCAGCAGCCGGCTTACTCGTAAATTATAGCTCGGCCATTTGTGGTGGTTATATGAAAGTCCTGGCTAAGAATGAAATTTGCTTGGGTTATTTAAGGGTTAAGGTTTCATTAGCTCCGGAACGTAGTAACGACTAATTTCAAATGCCACCTAATTACCAGTTGCTAAGTTAAACTATATGAAGGCGATTTTTTATTGGGGCAGAAGTGAACAACAACTACTTAATATATAAAGAGGGAAAACATCAGCTGTGAATTTGTGTTATTTGTTTTTGTTCTTGTTTTTCTTTTTATATTTTTTTTTTTTTGTTAATTTTCGTTTTCATTTTCATTTTAATTTTCATTTAATTTAATTTAATTGTTGGCAGTAAATGAAGAAGCTTCCGAGTGGCACTTAAGCGTGTGTCCAAAACCACGAACCTCCATTTGGTTATACCAAATGGCAGCAATGTCCATTTCCATTTTTACATACATATACATACATAATATATATATGTAGATATATATGTATATATATATATATATATATATATATATATATATATATAGCAGCCTATTGCTCCCTTGTGCAATTTGTTATAAAAATAATGTAAATTAATTGCCTCTAAACAGACACGGACTAGATCTGTTACTACAGTTGGCCAGTAGAACGCTTAAGGCAACATTTTGTTGTACATTTGTTGTGTTTTCTGTTCTGTTCTGTTCTGTTCTGTTTTGATACCAAGAAACAAGCTGTACCCATAATAACAATTTCCATTGCATTGTCTGGCACTTATCCGTAATGGTTTGTGTTGTGCTATAATGCTACGAGTATCTTAAATTCCCATGCTATTAAGGTGTAAATAATGTCTATTATCACTTTGTTTGCTTATTTTCTAGTAGTTCTCTTTCACTCTCTTTAGTTCCCACTTTTTGTATAGCCGGAACTGTTTTAAATAATAATTTTCTTTTCTCTTTTTCTTTTTAAATCAAATGAATCTTCTTCTTTATAATTGCAGTGTGAGTGAGTGTGTGTGTGTGTGTGTGTGTGTGTGTGTGTGTATATTTGTGTTTGCACAAGTTGAGATATTTGAGTAATTTTTTATTATGGGGCAAATATGAAAACGCGACATGGCATAAAGAAAGTTCAAAAGTCGCGTGCTGATGCGAAAAATACAAAATACAAAATAAAATAAAATAAAATAAAAAAAAATATATAAAAATTTACAAACAAGTCACGCGGACTAAAAGTTGCTCATGGCATTTGGCATATTTTATTTGTTTTAATTTCTCATTTAAGATCCCAAAACACACACACTCTTACGCCTATACACACTTACACCCACCTACACAATTAGTTAAATGTTAAATGTGTTGTACTTTGGTTTGATTTTATGTTAAATTTCAGCTTCTCTTCTTAGTATTTAATATGCCTCTTAGGCAGTTCATATAGGGGCTTAGGGGAGTGTTTGGGGTGGAATTGTGTAGGCTAAGTACAAATGATGGGTGCAACTATCTAGACTTATTTACTTATTTATTTATTAGCATTAGTGCCATATTTAATTACCAATTATCATACCGTTTTGTGACATGAACTGAGTGGCATAGACATAAATCACGCCCACACAATTTTACTTGCAATACCGCAATATATTTATTAGCTTTTTAACTAAACGCCACTAATTACCGCAAGTGGCTTTAACCAGACGACATTGCTAACGGGAATATTCCCCATAACGTTACCAACATTTTTATAACGCATAAAATATTTATTACCGGCCAAGCTAATAAAACGCCTGATGCCGGGCGCCACACTTGTTCAAATACCGAAACACTCGCCAAAACTCATAAAATCTCAAGCCTAATGTCCAATGTGGGCATACGGGTCGTATTGGGGCTTCTGCTCAAATGGGACTTATACATATATATACTTATATTGGTATATATTGGTATATATATATATATTTGTATGTATATTTGTGTTCTTTTATTCAACTGCTACTGTTATTTTGTATGCGTCACGTTGTCGCCGTTTTGTTTGCAATAAATGTTTAAATTCAGCATAACTTCTTAATAATTAAGCAGTAGCCATAAATCAGAGTCCCAACCTGGCGGTCTAAGGTTGGACAGGGGGAAAATTCGGACACAGTAGCTTGGATTCCATTAATTAAATCACAGCATTAAATAATATATATGATATAAATGTATCATGCTGATATTTTTGTTAAACGTATATTATTATTATTATTATTATATAAACATTTTATATTTTATATTTTATATTTTTCATTATGGTTTTAATCCATAATCTTCTTTGCTATAAACGTAACTTAGTGAGTTGACAGCAGCTGGCTGTGAGTTTAATTAACATTGCATAACATTAATGTTCTTCGGTTTCAAAAATTTTTGTTTAAATATTGTGAGCCGCATGTGAGAGTGAAATGTTGTACACGTTTAAGCAGTAAAAGGCGCAAAAAAAGAAAAAAAAAAAACAACGCAGACCCTTTGATAAACCGCTAAGCAAAACCATCAGGTTATTTGTCTTAATGTCTACCTTCTAACACAAACAACAAATTGTTAAAGTAAAGACTCAAGTTCAACAACAGCAGCAGCAGTAATAGCAGCACCGGTAGAGGCAGCAGCAGAAATAGCAACTCGCCTCATGAACAACATGTTTAACACAAATAACACCATGACATGTATTCGCAGAGGAGCAGAATGAACAACATGTTTTTCTTGGCTTTGTTCCTGGCACCTGTAGACCTGAAGCCTTTAGACACCGAATCCATGGCAGTCAGTAGGAATAATGGTTGTGGCATGCTGTTTTGTCAGTTGACGAATGGGTTTTTTAGCTCTTCTAGTTTTTAGTTGTTATTTATTGTGGTCATCACAGTGTACATCATATTCCTCTTTAATATATAGCATAGTTTTCGGGGCAACAAATCGTTACGTTATGTTTACGTATACGTAATTTATTCTGGACTGTTATTACTCTTATTACAATAGAAAACAACACAAAAGCAGCTTATATTGTATATTATTTAGTTTTGTTCTTTTAGGTAACATATACAATGTTCTATACTCGAATATCAATTGACTTTAAAGAGCCTGTGACAAATTATATTATTCAATCAAGAACATTTACTTAACATAATTTATTCAAACTATGTCAAGAGCTAGTCACGCATTCACTTTAAGTACACCTTATAAGTATGTAAGTACCTTCAGTACCTTCATGGCATGGCTCAATGCTTTCCTTATTTATCAGTTTAACGCGAACTTGAACTCAAGTTTCTTGAACTGCTTTTTCCCTGGTTCAAGGCACAGTCAGCCGAGATAAGAAATCTACACCTTTTCGCACTCTACTCAAACTCTAAGACTTTTGCAGCTCTGGATGCACACAAAATTGATTTTTACATACAACATATGTACACGTATGTATGTATGTATATATATGTGTATATATTGGTCTATGAATATGGCTCTGCTTCTGCTTATTTGCTACATTTTCAGGGACATTTACATTAATAGACCTTTTCTATGGCTCGAAGCTTTTCTCAAGATGCGAACTCTTTGTCTTCTGAATTTCTTTTGACTGTTTTCTTTATAAATATATAAACATAATATATATATGTAGGTATGTAGTTGCAAAGGGGCCTCAATTGTGCTCAATGATAACTATTTACACGCACACACACACACACAAACACATACTAATATAAATAGCTATGTATGCACAAAATCAATTTAAATAGGCGTCGTCAATTGCCGGCGGTGTAAATGTTTGCCTCGAGCCAAGGACCTTTGCTTTCACTGACCGAAAACTGTTTCTTTTTGTATGTTTATTTACTTGTCTCGACACAAAGTACTGATTTAATACCTACGCAGAAGCTATTCTAGTCTCTATCAAAAAATCTATAGAAATATAGAGAGAAATGTGTGACCAAAAGGATATTAATCAAAATGAATCAAGTAAATTATTGCTTAAGTCTGATTAAAATATCAATAAAACTGCATTAAAATAATAAATTAAACATAAATACAATTCTAATATATTTCTACTATGTTAATATACAATTTAAATTACATATTTCTATGCTACAGCCATAGCTTAAAGCATATTCTGAGAGTGAAGGCATTGGATATATATTGTATTATTGTTGTTCATTTCTGTGTTATGGTTAGTGACAGGTTTTTGGTGTAAATATGATTTAGTAAGCATTAAATATACACACTCGTAAATATAATATATGTATGAATGTGTGTGTGTGTGTGTGTGTGTGTATGTGTGTGTAGATTATAAATATAAATATGAATGTTAACAGGTTTGTATAGCTTATAGCACTTAGGTAAACTCATAGCTGCATTTGACGCGACAACAGAGCGTATACTTAATATATGAGCAATTTTCTAGGTTTATTTGTGGGTGGCACTGAAATTGATTCAAAGGCCACTTGAGTTTACTTTGTTGTTCGATTTATTGCAAGCAAAAAAAAAAAAGCCATTAATTTCATTTCATTTCTTTTCGCAGCTATTTTCTTTGACATCAGTTTGTGTTTTCTCCGGCAAAGCGAAATTTAAGTGGTTTTCAATTGATTTATTTGCTATATTGTCACACGCCGTTCCCAGCTGCCAATTCGTTTTGGTTTTTCTTAAAATTACTTCAGGAAAAAAGAAAAACAAAAAACAAGAAAAAAGAAAATCTTAACCATAAGTGAATACCTAACTAAATGTATTAAATACATTAAAATGAAGGCCGCTGTCTGTACTGAACTATGACATTGAAAAATGTGTTCATTTCAGTGTTTTTGTTTTTCTTTTGGTTAATTGAATTGTATTGTCAATTAGTCAATTAGCCAATGTTTGTGCTTAAATTAGATACCAGAAGGAAAACAGAATTCTTGGGGATTTACTTGAAAGTCAAATTTAAGAAACACTTTTCAAACAAAAGCATATTTATTGATTCAATTGACTTAAAAAGTAAAATTTTCTTTTTTTGGTGTATCTTTTTTCCAAGACAAATCTTAAGCTGAAAGCCCAAGCTTATTGAGAAAAGTCCAAAGAGAAAGGTTCTTTTGTTCAATACTGAATTTACCCAGTGACTTACTTATAGAAAATCCGCTTACCACTGCTAGATATACACATCTTATGTGTGCCGTCATCGGGTTAACACATGTCCGTGTCACTTCTGACCTGACAATTTTGGACTTGGCACCTGAAATTGCTATTGAACGCATATTACCCCCCCCCAGTATGTTACAATATACGCTGGAATACACATTTCTGGCTGGATGAGCCTTTTGTGGGATTACTCCTACTACACAATCTAGAGACAAACATATTGATGATTACTTCTATTGTTGTTAGTTTCTCTCCATGTTCTGTTTTCATATTAAAGTGCTGAATCACTTTGGCAACATATTAAAGACTTGAGACTTTTATACACTTAATATGAAAAGGTTATCTGGTATCTCCTACAAATAAACAAACTTAAAATCAAACTAAAAATCCGTTTATTGTATATATGTAACAACAATATATATATATATGTAATATAGTAACCATCTTTAAGTCGGTCAATCTACATAATTTGCCCTACTGTGTGTACTTGATATTAGTTTTTGTGTGTAAGCCGATAAAATTTTATATGCACTTAGCAGTCTTATTGAGAAAGTGAATTCACATTGTTGGAATGGGCATAGGTAGGGG
Organism: Zygothrica quintamaculata; assembly: GCA_037044455.1. Taxonomy (NCBI): domain Eukaryota; kingdom Metazoa; phylum Arthropoda; class Insecta; order Diptera; family Drosophilidae; genus Zygothrica; species Zygothrica quintamaculata. Next base: position 79,280 of record JBAMBS010000920.1, on the reverse strand, counting down.
ATGGGCGGCAAGGGAATGGGAATGGGAATGGAAATAGGTATGGGAATGTGGATTTAGAAAGAAAAGTTTTTACTCGTCAGCTGTCATTTAAGTTGTCTTTTGCTTTTGTCATTTGGTTTCAGTTCATTGTGCTCCCAATTCCCGGTGTCCGCTTTCTGGCTCAACATTTTCCGCACAATTTTCGCCACATTGGGCAGCACGTGATGCGTATGGCGCCACAGCTAGGAGCCACGCCCCAATTTCCCTTACTTAAATAAGCCATGATACAGAAAACAATGAAATACGGTAAGGGAGTAAAGTGCCCGCCATATGCACGTTGCCATCTAATGCCGGGTAAGTCGTCTAAAATTGTTATGTTAGTTGGCCGAATGTTAGTAGAAATAGAAACACAAAAAAAAAAAACAAAAAAAAAGAAAGGCTCCATTGGGCAGAAAATCAATATGGAACGTTTTGTGAATCTTCCCTGAAAATAACGAATGGGATGCTTCTGCATAGATAGCTATTCAATAATTGAGCACTGAAATGGCTCAAGCCAGCTGACTATAAGTAGCAGTAAGTAAAATGCTTTGGTGTATGGTATATGGTGTTTGGTGTATGGTGTATGGTGTATGGTGTATGTTGTATGGTATGTGTTATGTCTGATATCTGGTGGCTATAGTCTGGGCTTTTGGCCTATTGCTGTCACAGCTAATTCTTTATTCATTTGGCCTTTCATTAAATTTGTCCCGGAAGAGTGAGTGACCATTTTGTATGGGCTTCACCTATAGAGCTTGTGTTTGCCTCTCAGATTTGTGTAACTATGGCACGCAATCAATTATGCATTGACTTTCTAGTTGCCCCACCTTCTTTATGTTTTTATTGTTGTTGTTGTTGTTGTTGTTGCACAATGGAGTTAAACATAAACATACACGTACGGGCAGGCGTATGGCACATGCCACATGCCACATGCTGCGGGGTACATGGTATATGCTAAATGAGCAAAAGAGGGCGTCACTATAGGGTCATACCCTGTGACACTGTGAGTGACCAAAAATTTAGGACATAAAGTGGCAGCTATCCACATTCCTAGCTTAATTAATACACATGGTTTGGGAGACTTGAGCATGTGGCATATAGCCTATAGCATATAGCATATAGCATATGCCATATGGCAAGTGGCATGTGGCATGCGGCATTGAGTATGAGGCAACTTATTATTATATGCCGTAATTGACGAAATGTTTGTCCATGCGGCTTGGCAGCTCAATAGCTCAGCGGCTTTTGCGTTGTTTCATATGAAAACAACGAAAATGGAACAACAGGACACCAGCAGGAGTATCATTATTAGAGCACATTAAATAATTGTTATTAATTATTTAGCAATAAACTGCTTAAGTTCGTGCCACCATTTGGTGGCAAATATGTTATCCGCTTGCCTGACAAGTGGCCTGCAATTAACCAAGTTAATCTTACGTATACATCTAACATTTCATTCAGGCAAATAATTAACGCTTAACCTAAAATTAGTCCATTTCCAAAGGTGTTCACTAATTAATAATAGCTCTTCTAGTTCCTGCATAGGATTAATCTACAGATTATATATATTTATTATATACCAACACTTTCACCTACACTGAGAAAATCGCAAGTGCCTAATATTCCCTAATATTTCCTATTCCCAGTGCGTAACTTAAGCATATCCTTAGAGCTTTTCTATATTTCCCAAATTATAAATAATACTATATATTTTGGCTTCATAAGTAATCAGCATAAGTTTATATTGAGTGCATTATAAATATAGCTTAATATCATATTGATTAAATCTATTTACAAATTACTTTTATACTAGTTTATTATATATTGACCGATAGCAGTTATGTCTATTTGGGATTGGGCCCCACAATTGGCCTTGTTATTGTATCTACTATACAGTTAATTAACCTAGAAATTAAGCTGTCAACTTTAACTAGGTTCAAATCCCAATGGAGGCTAATAACTCAATGCATTGTGGCAGCTCTCAAAAGAGTTGGCTATATTACTATAATGGCCTATTTAAACAAATCGAAAGTTATAGTCAATTCGCAGATTAAAGTCCAATAAAATTTTCTACAGGTATTTATATATCACGCTGAAAAAAACATATAAAATATTATATAATATATAATATGAAATATATATTTTTTTTTAGATTTTAATCTTATCAAGTTGAATTTGAGTCAACTGGAAATGTGTTTAATAAACTTAAATTTGTTTTTATTTTTCCTTCTTTTTGCTTACCTTTATTTTTTGTCAGTGTAGCTGTGTTACAAGGACATGCCTCAGTTTTTGTTTGACTGTTTCTTTTGGCGGCTTGTTAACAGTTTGCGCGATATTCTACTATGTAAGTGGTTTGAAGTGAGTAGTGAATGGTCCTTAGTCCTTGGTCCTTGCACGAGTATGCGCTGAGCAGAACAAACACACGCCATGCTAGCGATAGGCGCAAAGAAGCCTCAACAAAAAAAAAACGCACACATAAACACACATAGAAACGAAAACAACAATAACACAAACATGCAGCATGACAGGGAAAACACTAAAGACAGGACACAAAAGAATGCCAAATACAGGTCTCAAACCTTAGCCGTAGAGTTCATTTATCGGCATCTATTAGAATCAAGTCGGTGCTCTCCCTTGGCGCCATTTGTTGTTTTTCTCTTTGGCATGTGATGAGATGGAGCCTGCCTAACATGACAGACAGATGAGGCGGATGTTTCATGCATCAGAAGTTGCTCATTTCCAAGTTCTATTTTTTTTTACAGTTAGCAGTAACAGTAACTGTTTGTTGTTCGTTGTTTGCTTTTGCAAATGATACGCTCGGATTTAATAACATGATTTACCCTACAACTAAGGCACCTGATCACACTTTAAACACACACGCATACAGGGCGTATGGTTAATGTGCGTGTTGAGTGTTAAACATATTGAACTTTTGTTTTCATATGTACTTATCTTTTCAAAATATAAGTTTCAATTAAATTCTTTTCACTTTTTTCTATATTTTTGCATGCTATTTTGGATTGAAGTATTGGAACGTCTATGTCACATGCAGCAATGACAGCTTGATCCATTGTCTATTTAGATTACAACGCTGGAAATCAATTTTGATGCTTAAGTCTGCCATAGACATGATATGCTGTGTTCAAGTCTGTCTCTGTGTGTTTGTGTGTGTGTGTGTGTGTGTGTAGACAACAAGACTTGTTTTTTAATAAATTTTTTACTAAAAGGGCTTTTCCAAGAACCCGTCTATTTTCTTTTTCTTTATTATACTTAATATACATTAAAATAAAAGGTTAAGAGTTGTCTAATAAACAGAAAGTAACTTTTATGGCCAAGTCAAAGCAATGCATATGCGACTAACTTATGGGCACTGGAACTTAAGTTATCAGGATATATATATATATATATTGTAGTATAAATTTTGATATAAGCAAAGGGTATGTTATAGTTGAGCATACTCGACTGTAGTAGCATGCTTAGACTGCTTTGTTTATCAAAGGGTCAACTGGTCATAAACAAGGCGCAGACAGAAATTATGAATGCGAAATTGTCAATTGAGTTGACATGAAATAGAATTTGTCGGCTATTGACTGATTTAGGTTAGTTTGTTTGACGTATTTTTATTGGGTTGACTGGCCGATTGGTCGATTTGTCAATTTGTTGACACACTGTATATCCGTAGAAGGAAGCATTGTACTTGAATTGAGATACAATTTAAAGCTCACATATTATATATATATATATATATATATATATATAATCTGGACAAAACTGGGCACGCACTTCAAATGTTGTGTGAATGACACAAAAATTACAATTGCCTTCGTTTATGAAGGCTTTATTTGTAGGTCATTAAAATGTTTAATTAGCGCTTTGCAAGTTATTTTTCTCATATGCCGCATATACAGTAAACACTAGAAAATAATAATTAATTCAATTATTGGTTGTAATCGTAGAAAATATTTTAATTAAAGTTTATATTATTAGAAGCAGTAGCTACAACTACTTTATGTTAATCAATTTTAATTACTAAGTTTATTCCCAGGACAATTTTCATTTTGTTCCTAGAAATTTTGTTTATATTTTGCAATATTATATCATATATTCTGAATCTGTTTAAAGTTTCGTTAAGTTTTTAGTTACATTTTGACAATAATTCCGCTTAAAGTAAATCAACTTTGCTACGTTTCAATTTAACAAGAATTTATATCACGAATTCTTGCAGCAACTCAGCGCAAGCAAAATTGGTGCAAATACCAAAAATAATAAAAAAAATTATATTATACATAAAAAATTTAAATTATAATACTGTTCTAGCTAGGCAGCGTTTACTGTGTATACAAATATATATACATTATTTCATTCATTCCTTAACTGAGTCATTGAGTCACTTGATTAAGTGTGGTGTGTAACAAATAAACTTATTCTAATTTATGGAACAAGTGAATCTGACAAATTGCTATATATAAAAATTTTTATATATAAATATATATATTTCTTAAGAAATATATACATATTTATGTGCATACCCGTTAATGATAAATCTTCTCTCGTTTCAAAAACAAACCAAAAAGTTGCACATGATTAGAAGGCACAAAACCAGAAATAAAACTGAAACTTGAAACTGTTGCTGGCTAAAGCAATATAATATGTATATATGAATATATATATATATATATATATATATATTTTTTGATTCAAGCTATATAATATATTTATCATAATTAAAAAACATATAAATCAACTGATTGACTTTTAATTCAATTTAAAAGAGTATTCCAGCTTTCATTAGATTGTTTTAATTTTACTTTATGTTTTGATCTGTGCATAAAATTCGGTCAAATTTTTCTTGTTTGGATCTTGGATTATTCAACTGATCCTGGTATATATAAGTATATATATATATAGTAGATTATGTGAAAATATTTATTTATAACAGTTCCAATTGGCTGCTTGTTGCTTAGTTAAAGTATTAAAACTTTATATAAATCGTCTTAAAGTGCTTTTGCTCAATGTTTCAGTTTGCTTCACAGCATGTAATCAATATCCTGCCTGAAGTTTTCTTCATAATTAACTTTTCAATGACACCTTTAGGTATTTCCAACAAAAAGCATCAGCTTTTGCTAATGGAAATTCTTTTCTGGGAAGTTTTCAAAAAATAAATTAAAAAAGAAAACGTCAAAACACAATCAATAAGCAAAACAGTTTTTACTTGCAATAAAATATAGTTTGCAAACTCTTTTCATAATATAAAGTTATCAGTTAGGTTTATGTATATATATATATATAAATGTATGTTTGTATGTGTGAACAAAGATATAAGAAACTTTAAGAATAGGGAGTGAACTTTAATAAGTTTTTCTTCAAGAAATAAGAACTTAATGGAAATAATTGTAGCCTACATTTACACCCTTTATAGTACTTATTATTTATTTTCAATTACAGCAACTTTTAAGCATAGCTCCAGGACATGTTTTCAGTAAAGGATTTGCATGCTATTACGCGTGCGGTCTATTAAATTCAAGAACGTAATAAAGTAAATAAGTTTTTATTGAGAATTTCATTGAAATGGTCTTAACATATAAAATGTATACAATAAATGTAAACATGGCGAGAGAATATGATTTGGCTTTTACTTAATTTTCTGTCTGCGGTTTACAAACAGGCGACTAAATATTTAAGCACATGTTTGTCAAGGATACACATCTATAGCTTTTATATATATATATATAGTTTCAATCAAATAAAAAGTATCTTATGACTTTTCTGTTTAAAGTTTCAAAAGCTGCTTATAACTGGTTAGTCTAACTATCAGCTACTTTAGTTAAGTCTTAGAGCAATCTTTGGCTAGAACATTACAAATCAGCCAAAAACCAACAAGGACACTTAGACAATTTACTTAACCAAATGTAAGATGGATATAAATAATAAATCAATTGTTATTTCATGTATATATATATATATATATATAGGCAAAATTTGAATTGCTAATTCAAAACATACTACGACTCTCAGTTTTGGCAAAGGACATTCGTATCCTTAATGTCTGAAAGGGTACATGTTTGTATAAAATATCCATTTAAGTTATGCTTCCTAACATCGGGGTAAATCGTTTGATCATAAAACCTACAATTTGTTATACTTTCTATATATTGAACATATGTCCAACAAATATATATATATTTTAGACATTTTCATTTCCTACAGTTTAGATTATGGTTAATCCAGACTTTAAGTCCTATATCTACTTAGAGTAATGAGGATTTGAATGGTGTGCTAAGATTCGGGCTTAGGTCAGGTAAGAGTCTTTTTTTTTTTTTTATTATAATGTTATTTTTTGCTGCTTCATGAAAATGGAAACATTTTTAAGGTATATGCGGAATTTTAAAGTTATCCGAAAGCTGTACAGGCAGAGAGCCGAAGAGGAGGGTCAATGTTAACCCAATCCGCTCAAGAAAATTAGAGCAAAGTAAGCCCATGCCTGAGCAGCATAAAAATATGCTCAAATGCTTAGGAAAATGAGGAGAGAGTCGTGTGCCGGAATGTACAACGAAGGCATTCCAGGAACGTAAACAAAACTGTGCTTGTGCTGCGGGAGATGTGACGTTAGTGTAAGTGGGAGGCAAAGCAAAAAAAAGAAGGAAAATAGAAGGCAAAGAAAAAACAAAATGAAAATTATTGCTTAGACATTGCAAGAGCTTGAGTGTGACCCCCCCAAAATGCACTGTTACCTACAGCTTTATAACTAGCCAAGAACTGAAGGCTGAGAGCTTAAGAGCAGAAGGCTGAAGGATGTGGACGGAGCCATAAGCGTTGAGTGCTGAGCGTTGAGCGTTGTGCGCGGTGAAATCAATTTGTTGGGCATAAATGTGTTTTCTGGGAGCGTGTTTACAGTGTGTGCTAATTTTGAGTTTAGGTTTTTTTAGGTAGCCCATGATCTGTATTATTTATAAGGACAACTTTGTCTGGCACGTGGCACAATTGAACGCTGTAAGGATCATTTTAGTGGGTCATACTGGGGGCAACGTGGTCATAATCCACATAGAAACAAACTTAAACATTAACATTTAAAGTTTCAAGTCTACAGTGCCATATAAGAGTATTCCCTAGGTATATTAATACCCTATACCCAATAAGAAATAGCCACAAGGAGTTGCTTCACTATATACACTATATATTTCTGAATCATTCGCATTTTCCATAAGAAATATCATATGTGAGCTAAGTTATTGTTTATTAAATTGGATTTGGGTTTTTCTTTTCACCGAACAAAATGAAAGTGATAAAGGACATCTAGGATAAAGCTTATATATATACATATATGTCACTTAGCTATCATAAAAATCGGATAAAAGTTTCAGATGTCATTTCAGAAAGCCTTTTTTTGTCTGCCACAAACCTTAAGCACTGACGCCGTCTAAGACACCCTACCTAAGATTGTGTGTGTCTGCGTGTGTGCATGTCCTAGTTAAAGGATTTTCTCAATCGATGCCAAGTTACTTTAAGCTCTGTCACAGGGTATATGCCATTTCGTGCAACATCAATACCGTTCATACACAGATTGTCATCAGTTGTAGGTATACACACATACACACATACATACATACATACATACTTACTAAATATACATACTATTTACATACCATATATACTTGTGTTCTAGGTTACGCAACTCTGAGAACTTTGCCGTTCGGCAAGCGTCCACCTACCATACACATACTCTCTCTCCCACACACACACACACACACACACACACACACATATAGAAACACTTCACCATCTATACGCAGAAGGCAATAATCCAGCGGCAAGTCCAAGTCAAGTGCTGTGTCAACTTGGGCCAAAAAAGAAATAAATCACCCGAAAAATTGGTGGGCCGCCCAGAAGCTGTTTCAGTTCCGTGCCATAATTTTCTATGCCAAATTATGCATTTGTCCGCGGTACGGACAGACCGCACACACACACACATATACACACACATACAAACTCATGACACAGGTCTGTTTTTTTGTTGTTGTGGCAAGGATAGCTTTGCAACACATTTTGCCAGGAGGACTTCTTCTTTTAGTTAAAACATTAAAAAATGTTATGCATATGTGGGATAAGGTAGACTATGTAAATGTGTATATAGACCCATTCCCATATGTATGTGTGTGTGTGTATGTATGCAGATTTTAGTATAAGGAAGAACTAAAAGTAGTGGTAGTAGAAGTAGTAATGGTTAAGCAAGAGAAAAAAAAAATAGAACGCCAAAGGCACGCGTGCCAGTTGACCAGAATTTGCCAGAGTGTATTTAACTTATTTATGTTATGAGGAGTTGGGGGAAAAGAGGATAGGGAAATTGTTTCGCTTGGTAGAGAATAGTTTTCTCTGGTCTCAAACAAAGAAAAGTATGTGGCACATTTGTTCAGTTCTAAGAGGACATATAAAAAGGATTAGTGAGGCCACACAGAGACGTTCTGTCAGCTCACTATCAAAGTGGCGCTATTGTATTGGACAGGACTCCAAGCAACTGGCAACATCATTGTAGCTAGGCAACGATAATGATGTTACTTGCTCGCTTACACACAAAAAATATCCTGCCACTATATGCTGACACAGCTGCCACTATTTACATCATTTGTCAACTTGCCTCACGACACATAGAAAAAGCAGCTTACTGAACTATATGTATCTATTATATATATATATACAGAAACAAGTAGCGTAATGAAAAGGAAATAATTTGATTTAATTTTCTGCATTTTATATTTCGTGCATACTAAATGCTATATACTAAAATCTAATTAAGCTGATTGATAAATTAAAATTTAAAATAATGTTAACAACTGTGAAAATCTATACTAAAAACTCATTATGCTGCGCTAATGCTGGTAATTTTAAGCCCCTTTGCCTTTTTGTAAAAAAGAAGCAAAGCGGAGCTATTGGAAATGTGCAAAATCCAAAAGTATGTAACACATAGAAATGATCATCGGAGACCCCATAAAGTATATATATTCTTGATCAGGACGACTAGCTGAATCGATCTAGCCCTGTCCGTCTGTCTGTCCGTCCGTCTGTATGAACGCCTGTTTCTCAGAGACTATAAGAGCTAGAGTAGCCAAATTTTAAACCAATATTTATCATTTTCTTACACTGTACAAGTGTGTTTTTGATTTTTCAATTTCCTCCCCTGACCCCCGCAATTCGAAAAAATCGATTATTAAGCACAATTTTCAACCGATCAAATTTATTTTTGGCACACATCATAATTAGGCCATTCTTGATCGATGATGTTATTCTAGGTAAGATTGATCTAAAAACTCGGAAGTTATACATTATCAAAAGTGGCGGTATGGGCCCCGGGGGGGTATAGTGGTGCGCGCAAAATAAGAGTTAGAGCAACGAAATTTGGAAAGTAGATTTGTTATGTTCGTAGGCTATACGATTTTGTTTTAGATTTTCGAATTTCCTGCCCTGACCCCCGCAATTTGAAAAAATCGATTATAAGGTACAATTTTTAACCGATCAAATTTCGCACATATATAAGGTATACCATTCTTCATCTAAGTTGTGAATTTCGTTAAAATTTAACAATTAACACGGAAGTTATACAACATTAAGTACCGCGCTATAGAGCGCGGGGGGCTAAGAGGTGCGCGCAATGGCTAAGTACGTGCAGAACTGTGTGTATGTATGAGTATGTGTGTGTATGGCTGTATATGTAGGCAAAGGGGCTCTCGTAGTCGGGTACACTCGACTACAGACTTCTTACTTGTTTAATTAACAAAACACCAAATTACCTAATTGAATATTTCATTAACAATTTCGGAGCATACTATTCAATGAAACACTTTGAATTTACCATCAAAACTAAAGCAAAAATATTCTGCTGGAAATCTGTTCAATAGGTGGAAGAATAGTATATATGTATATTGTTTATCTATTACAGTATATACCGGTTATAAGCAAAAGCTATAATGCAGAAAATTGTTTGCTTATATTCGATATTTCCTTTTAAGCAATCATGAGTACGTTGTATTTAAATGATTATTATAAAATAAACCACATGTTTAGAAATTTATTTAAATTTATATTTTATGCTTTTCGTCAGCTATAATAATATTGATATTAAATATAAAATGAGATCAACAATTTTAATATTGCCTTACGGCTTATAATTTGTTTAAAACCGATCAAATTTATTTGAACTGATTCCAAATGAACGATTTTTTATTTGTTTATACTCAATATTTTCTTATATACAATAAATTTTTTGCTTTTATGAGGCTAAATTTAGTGTTAAATAGTTTTATGATGTTTAAAAATAACATAATTTTGCTTTTAACCAATATTTGTTTATAATCTGTAAACCTTATAGCCAATATATACTGTATATACATACTTACTTGCTAATTACATACATTTTTCATGTGAACTATTAGTGCAACGATTTGATTTTACCATAGAAAAGTAAAATACATTTTTGAGTTTGAAACGTGGGCAATAATTTCCATAACTGTATATATGTATGTTTGCATGTTTTATGTTTGCCTAAAAAGGATATATAGAAACTGACTAAATACATATAGAACATATATAAAGGTATATAGCACGCAGAACAGCAATGAGTTGATTCAATTCAATACGTTACTGTAGCAAAGTTTTCAGAGTGCTTTACCTCATTCATGGGACAAGTTAAATTTCGGGTCAAAGCATACCAACAATACAGTAACTAAAGGATAAAGTTAGTTAAAGTTCTTGTTATAAATATACATATAAGCTGGGTAGAAAATGCAAGCAAAACACAGTAAAATAATGCAAAATGTTTATAGTGCTTGTATATAATGAAATAATAAAATATATAATAAATTAAGTTGAGCTTAACTCTATCTTAAGGTAATATAATGCTAGTTAAAGGGTATCTAATAGTCGTACATGTATCTGACTGTTTGTCAGCGTCCTTTTTTTTATGTGAAAGTTGACCTTTTTTGTTGTACTAAGTTGTGGTCTTTGCTTGGGGTCGATAGAAATCAAATTGATTTGGTGCCGAAATGTTGGTTAAAAGATTTAGAAACTTCATCTGTCTGATTAAAGTAAATTGATTTTGTTCAGTGTATAATATGTGATTATCCTGACTTAACTGAGCTGTGCCACTGATATTAGTTAAGCAACACCACTGGGGTAAAGGAGATCAACAACATTTATTATGCTACTCACATTGTATGTCCTCTGGCTAATGTATAAAGAGCTAATTTATTTGAATACGCTTGCATGATAAACAGTCAACAGTCAACAGTCAACAGTCAACAGTGAACAGTGAATAGTGAACAGTTAGGAATTAAGAGTTAAGAGTGAGCAGATAAAGAGTGGAATAGTAAACGGTTTGCGGTCTATTAAGCATTTAATTAGCTAACTAATGCTAATGTTTATAGCACGAAGAAACTACGTCAAATTATATAAAAGAACAAAAAAGAATTCAAAGATAATTAAATAATTTGCTCATTACTCGTTTGTAATTGAAGATAATGGTAACTAAACTATACACATACATATATATATATATATATATATATATATTTATATAGTTTATAGGAATAACGTGCAATTGTAACATATAGTGTCATACGTGCTTTGACACAATCACTGAGATTGAGAGCAACGGACGGGTGAGCCAGCTGTTATTTTTGTCTAACAGGAAGTTTGACATTGAGTCCGGACAATGTACGGCTGTTGTTTGAGGTCGAGGGCGCACACGGCGTATGAGTTATGTCTGCTATGCCGTTGCCCTACGGCAGCTTGCTTAGGGCCAAACACGTTGCGTGCGCCAATGATCTGTTTGGGGCTCTCTCTCCCTAACAAAATATGATTGTTCCTTGCAGCTGGTACTGCTACTGCTGCTGTTGCTACTGCTGCTGCTGCTACTAGTTGAGATTTTATGAATGAAACCGCCACCGAGCTGTGAACTTGAACGGCGTACAACAAGTTCGAATACATCGTATGCCGATGTGATTCGTGTGCCTCGTGTACTTGTGCTGTTCATTCGTTTTACCGAATCAAGGCAATCGCCTTCAGTACGAGCCGCAGAACAGTTCGCAGCGAACAACTCAAGTGAACGCAACGTCAGTTAGCAGTACTCGATGTGGCGTAGCGGTTATTTTCTACACTACGTTGAATGAGAAAGCAACGGTAAACGTAAACGTGTCGACTTTCATTTAAGCGCGTACCTATGCAACAGTAGCCGTAACGACTTTAGGCCATATTCAAATTGGTACCAAAAGCGGACCAAGTGATAACAAAACATTTCAATAGAAAAGTGCCAAAAAAAAAAAAAATATTAAAAATTTTAAAATAATTGAATAAAAATAATCTAAAATAAAATTTAATAATTATAATAAACAAAATATATATTTAAATAAAATAAATAGTTAATGTTGTGCGTTAATTAAAAGTTTATTTGAGCGAAACAATTATTTTTTTAGGTGTTAATTATAAATAAATTAAGTTCCTAAAAGTGAAATGAAAATGAAATTGTGAATATTTTACTTACACTATGCCCTTGGCAATATTAATTAAAAAGTAATTAAATTTAAATATTTTGTATATAAAAGTGTTGAATGAGTTTTATTAATTAAATATTTAAAAACACAAATTAAATTAAAATTTTATTTTGTACCTCCAAAAGGAATTTAACGAACAGTAAGTTAAGATACTTCGTTGAATATATTGAGTGTATCGCAAATGAAATAGACAAATATTAATATTCGCCAATGAAAATTTGCATATGTATAGCTATGTATGGGTGTTTATATATGTATATATATGTGTGTGTGTTTGGCATAGCCTTAATCAAATTCAGTTTAGCATTTAAGTACTTAAATGGATTCATAGGGATCCACGCGTATATTGTACAAATATTTGAAAAATTTCCAATTCAAAATCTTAAATATTCAAATGGCAGTTATCTGATTGCTGTTATTTATGATTTTCAAAGATTAAGAAATGTGGTTAAAGAGAAGGTGTCTTCCACAAAGAAAGATAGAGAGTGAGAGCAAGAGAGAGAGAGAGGGAGAGAGAGAGAAAATAAAAAGATGATATTTAATATTTAAACTGAAAACACAAGTTGTTTGTGGATTTCAACGTGATATAACACTGCCGATATTTAAGTACATAAGTATTTAAATATATATATATATTTTATATATATATCTTTAGTATATATATGTGTATAGTATTATAAGATTGAATATGTATAGGTATGGTGTATATAAATTTTTTTTTTTTTTTGGTTGCTTTTATGCTTCGCACAACTGTGTAAACAAGCCGCAGTTTTGGCTTAGTTAGACAAAGCCCAGAAGCAACCAAATAAGACTAATATACTCGTACAACATGAATTTTAAACAATATGAATACGAATAAGAGAAACGAATACTTGTACTCATACTCATTTGTATTATCCAGATGCAAAGTAAATAAATGGCCAAGTTGTGTGTTAAAATATAAGAAATTTTCTTTTTTGTTTTTAATGCCACCACCGCATTCAGTCAGCCATCCAGTCACCCAGTCTGTCATTCAGTCAGTCAGTCAGTCAGTTAGACAATTTGACACTTTGTCGTCAAACAATGTCTTTGGCCTAAAGCCGACTTTGAATTTTTGAAGCATCCGCCAAACAGTGAAGTCTTTCAGTTACTGTCTGAGCCGCGGGAACTTAAACAAATAACAGAGCTTCATCAGTTTTCACTGCCTACAAACACTTGAACTTTTATGAACTTCTATTGCAATTAGAAGGATGCTCCATGGTATAAGAGACACCCAGAGTATTACAAATGAATTCAATCTCGGTAAATGTCAAAAGTTTTCTAAGAAACAACAGTAACCACAGCAACAACATCAACAAAAATAATGAAAACAATAATTGTGTGAAAGTATAAGTTGTTAGAAAATATTCTAGTTATATAATTTATTATAGAAAGAAAATATCCTGTAGTAGGTAATAGTATATGTGTTTTGTTTGTGATGTATTCTTATTCTTAGCTAATGGTCAAAGCTAAGACACTTAACTGATGTTTACCAAGTATAAACAAACTTTATAGACTCAATAGATGCCTGTCAAATACATTTTCACGACATCATTATGCCCCTACTACTACTTATTATATCATTATTATAGGGTATAAAATGGCAGAGATAAGCGACCAGTGGTAAAATCGTTGAACATTTTCAACAAAAGTTTCCGCGTAGTGGTACAAATGGGATCTGGACCGCAGATAATCATCATTTAAAATGGCCACTGGCAAAATCATTAACAATACCGTTGCCAATGTCAATGCCAATGCCAATGCCAATGATGACGCCAAAAGCAGATCAAAAGTGAGAAAGTTTTACAGTTGAGTTGCCCGTTTAATAGCTGTTATTTGAGGCAGAGTCACAATCAAAGGTGGAGGTAGAGGTAGAAGTTGAATCTGTCCTAACAACAGCACCAGTCTCCAAAACCAGCACCAGCTCAAATCATTTTACAAGCATTGTCAATAAATAAGTTACGTATACGCAATGCTTGACAGACAACCAGCGAAAGACAGCAGTCAAACGATAGATAGAAAGAGGGAAAGAAACGTGGGCGTAGGTAACAATTAACGTAAACTTAACGGTAGGTGCGAGTCTTAATCTTTGCATTCTCATTAATTAATTAGCAATGATTTTAAGCTGGTTTATCATTGCTTAGCTTCTTTTTCATGTTAAGGTCCACAACCTGTCAAGAAAATTTGCTGGAATAGCTTTGATTCGTCTAGACATTAGACAGGCACAAGCCAAGTTCGTTTTATTGGGCATTTGGTATTAAAAATTTTTGACACATTATTTGCAAATCAATCAAATACTGTATATATACTATATACTATATAGATATATATATATATATATATACTAATGCATCTACAGCATTATATATCCATTCGTATAAGTTGGGAAAACACATGTGTTGGCCCAGTTATTTGATGGTGTTTATGTTGCCAAATAACGACTGCTGATCAATCAAAAGCGCATTTGTATATTAATCGCGTTGATTAAGCATCCAAAAGAATTGAAAACTTTTATATGAACATGCGGGTCGTCTTTGCCAGGGCTTTAAAAGGGATTTGATGAGGGGTTCTGTGTGGGTTTTGGACGGGTTAAACAGAGCATTAAGTGCCAATCAAAGCAATTTACGCATATACAATAATGGCATTATACAGTTAGTTGCATATATATAATATAAAGAAGGCAATTTAATTAGAAACTTGGGTGATTAAATGTTGCAATCCAGCAATCCAATAATCTGACAATACAGCAATATAACAGTCTATCAATTCAAGCAAATGCTGTCCTACATGCCAACCAATTAACGTTCGATCGGGTTCAGCCAATTATAAATAGGTTACAATAATATTGTTAAGGTATTAAAAATGATTTCCACCTGCTTGTAACTAGTTAAAATTGCTTAAATTATACTTGTATTCTTACTTAGATATCAGATATCAAATATCAATATTTTTTTTCTACTTAGTTTCATTTAATTTGTGTGCAACATATATAAATATTTCTTTCAGTGCATATGGTGCCGCACGTTTAGTTTTCGTATATTTTATTTTAACACATTTCAAGAAGAAAATCAAAAAAAAAGGAAAAAAAAATCTTTTTCTTCATTTCATTTTGTTTTTTCTTTTATTGTTTTTGTTTTTGCTTTTTGTTTTGTCTTGTGGTTTTGCTGAACTGGTTTCATTGTTTTTCCTACAAGCAAAATAACAACCTTAACCAAGTGCTCAATTTAATTTATGTTCATAAATTAATTTTTGAAATTAAATTTTATGGAATTTTACTTTGAACTTGCACTGCAAATCGTTGCCCGTCGACAGCGTTTGCCATAGAAATGAGCGCAAAGTCTTATCTCCTATCGTTTCTATTGAAAGCTAGTGCTCGGGATTTGAACTAACTGCTCTCAGTATATTCCCTCTTAATACTGTCTATCTCTCTTTTATTCTCTCTTTCTCACTCTCTTTAACAATCTTTTAATACAAGCTTTAATTTAAATTTCAATCTCAATTCTAAAGTCTTAACTACTTTTGCTGCAGAAATAGTGTAAATGGTCGCCCAGACGTTGACTACAATTATAGATTGTACAATTATAATGCAAAGGTCAGTGATGCAATATTATACGATATATTTATATATATATATATTTAAATTGGCATAATAAAGTGTGTGCAAATTGATGCATATATAGCTGAAGGGGTGTCATTAACCATTAACAATTGCTGCTGAGTAGCAGGAAATGCTTGTTAGTGAATGGAAAGCTAGATCAGCTAATTAATTGAGATAGTTACTAATATGACTACAGATTTTTAACTTGATAGCTATCTTGTGGCAGCTATCCAGGGCAAAAATAATAGAAACAATATATGCATATAGCAAATAATTGTGAAGTTTTATAGTTTTGGCCACATTTTGAGGTTAAAGCACACTTTATACTAATGCCTGATACCGTTACTATATTTAACTGTTTCTTTTGGGCATAGTTCGGCAGCGTTCATTACATTAATAACATTATCTCTCTTTTGCATTGGGAAGAATAATAGAAGCAGAAGAAGTTTTTTGACATATTTTTGGTTTTAAACGGTTTTTTATTAATTTTTTTGGTAAATTTAATAACTATTAAGAATTATTAAAGAATAAAAATTATAAATTTTATTTGATTAAGGGTTAAAAAGATTCGTTAAGAGGGATATTATTAAAAATCTCCGAAACAATGTGTAGTCTTTAACTCAAATTGCCGAATTACAGAAATTGCGTTATATCAGTGTTTTGGTAGAAAAATTATAAAATAAAACCGATTCTGACTTCAAATTAGTTAAAAATTTGGGTTTAACGTAAAGATCATAAATCGTACAATAGGAAAAATAACAGAATAATACTCCACATGGAGTAGGTAACGGTAAGAATGATACAGCAGGTTTGTATCTTTGTGAACTGTTGTTAAGGGTTTTCCATAGTTTGATATACCCTTTTCAAGCACATATACTTGTATTACAATTTCATTTATATTATTTTTAATTGAATTCTAGTTTTATTTCTGAAAACAAAACAAATGAACACAAAATAAAATATAATCAAAAAGAAGTCTATTATAAATATAAACAGCTTTTGTAAAGATTATTATAATATGCTTGATAATTAGTAGTTCTTGACCCAGGTCTGATATTTATTACTTATATTGAACTCTCTGGACACACATACACACGTACATACATTACAAGCAATTTCCTGCTTTCACTTACATAAAAAACGGTTGATTCGATGTTGCTGATGCTGCAACATGTTGAATTGATTCTTGAATAACATTTGTGTCTATTGTTGGATTGTTATGAAATTAATTTCACAAGTAAATCATATAATTAAGTATATAAGAGCTATATTAATAGATTATAGCAATAAATAGACTTTAAAAAAAAAAACGAAATAAACGAGAGTTTAATTAATCGTTAGCTGTTTTTATGACTTGCATTTTCTTAGAATATTTATATTAATTCAGTAATCCTTTGACATGTATCAATTAATTTTAATAGTATAATAACTCTTTAATTTACAGCAGCATCTATACAAGTTAGACAAGCTGGCAACGTTAAAAATGTTCTATGGGTAACAAAATCACGAAACTAAACGAATTTAAAAGGAATCGCAGCAAAATATTCAAAATGCAAACAGGTTAAGGGTCAAAAGTTAAAGCAGTACAAATATTGATTACCACCGAAAATACCAAATAGAGATTGCTTTTATTTAAAAAACAATAAGAACAATAAATACCAACAATGGATGATTTCGAGGATGCTTCATTGTCAGCACTAGCAATGGGCAATACAACAGTTTCATCTTTCATAGATCTGAGCAACAATACAGTTAATGAAGCCGATTCATCAACAATTGAAAATTTTACACGAATGTTTCTTGATGTGGCGCCTACTGTTGCCAATTATGCAATTAATATACTAGATGCAAGCATTGGCGTGGCCACTGAAGCTACCAATGCCATCAACCAGACAACGCTGCTACCCTTCAGTACAAGAGCCACTGAATCTGCTTATGTTATCATGACAAATTCACATGTGAATAGTTCAGCATTGGGTCAAATCAATAGCTTGCATGACTCCTCGCCGATGGCTGAACAAGTGCCAGAGCATATTATGGACCATGCACCGAAACTCTCGCGTTCGGGACTACTTAAAGTATATGTGCTGGCAGTAATGGCATTGTTTTCATTACTGGGTAATCTTCTTACAATTTGGAATATATACAAAACACGGATTTCACGGCGTAATTCACGTCACACCTGGAGTGCCATCTACTCGCTTATGTTTCATTTATCAATTGCCGATGTTTTGGTCACCGGATTCTGTCTGATTGGAGAGGCAGCCTGGTGCTATACAGTGCAGTGGTTGGCAAATGAGCTTACCTGCAAACTAGTTAAACTCTTTCAGATGTTTAGTCTCTATCTATCCACCTATGTGTTGGTTCTTATTGGTGTTGATCGCTGGATAGCTGTGAAGTATCCCATGAAATCTCTTAATATGGCCAAACGCTGTCATCGTTTACTTGGAGGCACATATATCCTATCGCTGGTACTTAGCCTACCGCAGGTAAGTGCACATCTGGCTAATCTACCAGCTAGACACTTAGAAAAGATTTCAAATTGATTTCAAGCATATGAGCCGAGTAATGCTTATATATATATACATATTACAATATATATATATATGTGTAATTTTATTTGTTTTTGTTTTTTTCACTCACCGTGCTTTAAAAACATTTTACGTGCAACAAAAATTGGCAATTTTTTTTGTAACCATTTGTCGCCTGCCATTAAGTCAAGCTTAAGCCGCAGGCCAGGCAGCTATTTGCAAGCCTTGAGGGCTTCCCTGTCTACTGTAACCATTGCCCTTGCTATTGCCGCTGCTGTTACCATTTCCATTACCAGCTACTGGTGCTCGTCCACGTGCGTGCCCATAGCTGGAGTAATATGTTCACTTTATAGCACGCATACGCCCACGTGGCAGCGCGTAAATAGACCTTAGAAGGCGTCGGTGCGTGCGTTGGCATTAAAAGTGATTGCCTTTGCATAAGAGTTCATACTAAACGAAACGAACGGATATTTCCACGCCAACGATAAGTGTTCGCGCATTCACCAATACCACTTATTGAGTGCATACTGTACCACCATACTCAACGATCGCATATAAACTTATTTTACGCAAAGGGTTTCAACCCACAAGCCAGTGGGCCAGTAAGCACCATAATCGTCCAACTGTAGCAGTTGTAAATGTCGACAACGCTGACGACATGAAATATTTATAAACGTATTCCGCACATATTTTTTGGCCAAAGGAAGAAAAAAAGAAAAAAAAACAAAAAAGGTAACACATTCACATAGTGAGATGAACTGAACGGATGTGTCCTTATTGATGAGATTTCCTGCAATTTATGAACTGAGCTTGTTCCCTATGCGTTTGTTGGACGCCTTTCCAGGGAGCTGCCTTTCCGCTTCAAGCCCATTGCTTTCATCTATCTTAAATCACGACAAAAACAGTGGCAAAGGCAGCAACAAAAACAAAAATGAATAAAACCAAAAAATCAGAAACAGAAACAGGAACAGAAAAACAAACACGCAAAAGCTTAACCATTTTTTTTCGTTTGGTTTGATTCGTTTTCGTTTCTCTCCTGTTTCTGATCCTTTTTTCACACTTTTATTGCATTATTTATGTGCCGTGCCTGCTTTTGCTCTGTTTGTGTCATTTGATTGCATATCTAATTGAGTTGCCCATCAGATTGGCATTTTAATAGCCCTTGCTTTAGGGAGCGATTCATCCTGATCTCCAGATTAGTATGTGCTTATATAATAGGTATATATATATATATATATGAATCAAATAAGCTCGAATACAACATAAATGATTACCTTTTTATACTAAACTTCAAAATATATGGAAATCAATAGACTTTTTACCAGATAATAAAGCTGCTTATAATTAGTATATTATTTACTTTAATCCTATTAATTATAATAAGTTCAATTATCCTCAACTCTTTAAATATCTTTTGCTTATATTTATGGAGTTTTACAGAAGAACATGCTTAACCTTGTTAGCTAGTGTAAACTCTTTACTTATGCCCATGTGATCTCAGATGAATAGCTTAATATTGTGCAGTGAACCGAAAGGGCTTTATTTCCATTAGGAAGGGAAGCCAGAGTTTTGGTTTTATATTAATGGGACTGCAAATTTTTGTATCGTTTTACATAAAATGCTAAGCACAGGCAAAGTAAAGTGCTTTTGCACCAAGGTATACAAAAGAAACAGAGAGAGCAGAAGCAAAGAAAAGGCAAAACATAAAGTTGATACAATAAAAATTGAATAAAATTGAAAATGACTGATGGCATTCAGGGCAGTTAGAAGATATCAATATCAGTTGATACAATGCAATACAAATACATATATACATCAATGTATATATATATATTTATATGTATATTGAAAGGGATTATTCCTTTAGGCAAATCAACAGAGACTTTTAATGTATATGGAAAATACTAACACATTGAGGCTAACCAGATTGTTAAGCAAATCGCTATGGTAGAGCGTTTGGTATCTATTGAGTTGAGTTCTTTATATCACTCCTCTTTGTTATCGCTTTCGCTTTCTATTGGTTTGCTAGATATTATTGGCAATGGCTTGCAGGGAATGCAAGGGGATTACATTTATGCAAAGTGTTAACTTATTCCTTTGATTTTAGCCGCATCTGCCAAATAGCCTATGGACGTGTATGTCCTTTGATAAATTTTGTGCTTGGCAAGCAACTTATCGTGGCTAGAATAGATACTCAAATATGCACTTTTGGTACACATTCAAACTAGTTGTCTACTTTGCTTCGCCGGCCATTACACAGATTAGCATATTGCTCACATTAGGCACATGTGTGCGTGTGTGTACGGTGTACACATGTTTGTGGCAACGCCAAAATGTATGCTATCTTTTTTTTTGTTTTTGTATAATTTAAGGCATTCAAATTGAGATTTGTTCAAAAAACACATGAGTGTGCCAACTTACCTTATCTTACCTATCAACTGGCACATGACCATTTGAAGCTGTGTTTATGCATCTAATTAGCTACCAACACCTAGACAACAGCACGTACGTGTCCGTATCTATGTATGTGTTTGCCAACCTTTTGGCATGCTAAACAAAACGTTAAGAATAATTAGGTTTCTTTTTGTTGTTGCTTTTTATGTTTAGATATACCACATAAACATTATTGTCGATTGATTGTATGTACCTTAAGCTATGTGTATATATATCATATATATTCATATACTTTGTTACGTGTCTACACGATTTAAATGGAACACAAGATAACTTTTGATATCTTAACACAGGCAATTAAATAAAGAGTACATACTTCAGCCTTTAAAAGCATTTCTCACTTACTTACTATTGTAATTTTCAGTTTCACCCCGCCACTTATATTTAATTAAAAGTGGGTTTTTACGTTTTCTTATAGTTCACTTGTATTTGCCTACGCACAACCAGCCAATTTTAGAATCACAAACAGAATAATGATAAATAACTATCGATACTATATAAGGCAGTGCTGGATAGTGTGACCAAGATAATTTTGGTACCATATCCCAACACGACCCCTCAAAATTAACATGTCAAAATTCATTACTTTATAATGTGCTGGTGTGCATTCTGGGGAGTTACAATATAATGATCCAGCTTTTACTGTATGGATTGGGGAAAACCCAGAAAAACCCAATCAGATCATTCTTAACTTAAAATTGTTTTACTTCATGTAAATTATAAAGTAATTTTTTGGTAATATTTCATGTTTCATGTTCAGTCATTTATTTTAGACTAAATTATAAATATTGGACTTCATTTAAATTTGTTAATGTTTTAAATTATTTTAAAAATTATTTTAAATATTATATTTTAATAAAACTTATAGTAAACCCATTTGGTTTCTTAGGGCGATGAATCTTCCTGTCGGCAGCGGTTTGGTGAGAATGTCCGTAAGTTGGTTTTCTGTGGATATATACTCAATAGAAACAATATTATTTTTATTAGTGTAGCGACTTAAAATATTGACTGCAGTAGTAATGTCTGGTCGTGTACATAACATAATGTACATTAAACAACCAATTAGATTTCGACAAGATTCATCACATTTATCTTCAGAATTCAATAGTTCATAATTAAGTTTAGTTGGGAGTGGTGTACTGACTGCTTTACAGTCCTTCATTTTAAATTTACTTAAAACCTATTTTATATATGCAGATTGACTTAAATATATTTTATCTTTACAGATCTCTATCCTTATTCCAATAAAATATTTAATTTCGTCCATATCAGTCATTATGAATTTTTTCATTAAATACATTTTAAAACTATTCATTCTTTCTAAATCTGAAGTAGCAATCACCAAGTCATCTACATATAGTATTACGTATATGTTCTTTTTAATATCGTTCTTATCAAGAATATATATACATCGGTCAACAGGTGAATTTACAAATCCACATTCTTTTAACGCTTTCTCGAACACTTCAAACCAGCATCTCGCTGCTTGTTTAAGTCCGTAAATTGCTTTATTTAATTTACATACTTTGTCTTCACTATATGATATTCCTTCAGGAATTTTCATGTAAATTTCTTCTTTTAATGTTCCATTCAGAAAGGCAGTTTTCACATCCATGTGATGTACTTTGAAACCATATTGATTTGATATCGACATTATGAACCGAAAACTAGAAATTCGCGCAACATTTAATTCAACTTTGATAGCTTCTTCCCAAGAACGTCTATCACTTCTACTTTGAATTTCTTCAAAGGAACCAGGAATATCATTAAGTATAGTGCAAGCATTTAATACATAATTAGTAAAATTTGTTTCATTTACATTATAAGAACATTTTGGTAAGTTCTTCAATCTGTTACTTCGTCTAGTCGTAACTTCAATGAGTTGTTCATCACTTTCATGTTCATTAGTACTAAGAGGACTTTGCTGTTTTTGTCTGGACACCGTACTCTCATTCCGGCTTATTTCGTTGTATTTCTTCTTACTATCATTCAGAAGTTCTATATGATCACCATTCTTACTATCATTCAAGAGTTCTACATGATCACCATCCTTATTCTCATTCAGGAGTTCTACATGATCACCATCCTTACTCTCATTCAGGAGTTCTGCATGATCATTTTCCTTACTATCATTTGGGAAGTTTAATTTAACAGATTCATAATTATCCTTACTCTCATTCGGGATTTCTTCATGTTCATCTTCTTACTATCATTCAGGAAGTTAAATTGACTATTTTCCTTACTATCAATCAGGAATTCCAGATCATTTACAACAGCTCTAGAATTTACCATATTTGACTCATCTATTATTACATCTCTTGCAACAATAAATTTTCTATTAATTGAATCCCATAATTTAAAACCATTTGATTCATAACCAACAAGTATGGTTTTAAATGATTTATCGTCAAATTTCCTCTTTCTACTTTTATTGTGAACATAAGCTGTTGACCCAAATATTCTTAGATGTTTTAAATATGGCTTTCTATCATGCTACATCTCATATGGTGTTTTTGTGCAATTACTAAGTGCTCTACTTGGAAGTCTGTTTGTTATATATGTGGCTGTTAACACAGCTTCACCTCAGAACGTTTTATCTAGTTTGGCACCATTTACCATAGCACGCGCTTTTTCGGTGAGTGTTCTTATCATTCTCTCCGAAACTCCATTTAACTGCGGTGTATATGGTACAGTTAAATGGTAACTAATCCCTCTCTGGACACAATATTCTCTCATTTCAGTTGACAGATATTCCCTTCCATTATCTATATATAAATTTACTACTTTCAAGTTAAGGTGCGGCTCACTTTTTGCTACAAAATCTTTAAATACTTTAAATACATCGGACTTATACTTTATTAAATATGTTACACAATAATGTGTAAATTGATCCACAAAAATTACGTAATAATTTTTGTCATCAATTGAAGCAGGTGTTATGGGGCCACAAACATCTGAATGTATTATAAAGAGTGCTCTTTTAATATATTCTTTATTTTTTTGTTTTGAAAAAGGTAATCTGGTTTGCTTTCCATTAACACAAGCTTCGCATATTTCACTAACAGGTTGAACTTTTTCTAATAATTTATTGTCATTAAAGAAGTTTTTTCTTTTTATTTTTAACAATTTTCCCTGGCTTACATGGCCTAGCCTCTCATGCCATAATTTATTTAAATTATTATTTTGAATATTTATATTATAATAGGTATATTATACATACCGGTATTCTGGGCAACTATCAAACCATTTTTTTTTATTTTCAATCCATTTTGGTTGAATTCTACCGTCATTCCAGCCTCTTGCAGTCTCTTTACTGAAATCAAATTTTCGGGTATTTCTTCACAGTATAGAACGTCTTCCAGCGTAATCTGGTTGCCATTATGCAGACTCACAATTCCTTTCTCCGTCGCATATATGAACTCCCCTTGCTTTGCCACCGCGATTTTGGTGGGGGGCTCCAGTTGGATTGAATCCATGAACAGATTTTTATTATTTATTATATGGTCACTCGCACCCGAGTCCAATATGAAGCTGACATTCTTATTTGAATTTGTCAGCTTCATATTGTTTCTTTTAATCATGAATGCGAATCCGGGCTGGGCTGTGGCGACTTGAGTTTGTTTTTTATTTTCTTTATTTTTATTAAAATTTAAACGTTTGTAATTGTAACAGTCCTTCTTTATGTGTCCCCCTTTTCCACAATGGTGACATTTAATAATAACTTTATTTTTTTCTTTAAACTGCTCCCGTCTTGTAATTATTTTTAAACTGTCCATTTCTAACATTCTTTGTATTATTGTAACTAGCTAAATTCATAACTTTCTTGCTAGTGTCACTTGAATCATTCCTAATTTTAATTTCGTGATCTAATAATCTGTTTTTCACAAATGCTAGTGTTAGATTTTCTTCCGCTAACGTTTCAATTACTCTATTGTATGAAGATGGCAAAGTCAGTAATAAATGTGATACTTTATCCATCTCATCTACTTTAGCACCTGGGGCCAATAATTCATTTATTATCTCATCAAATATTATAAAATGATTTGCTAGTGTCATTTCACTTTTAAATTTTAGAGCTAATAATTTTTTTCGAAGTGACAACTGCGATGCAAGACTTTTCCGCTCATAGGTGGCGTCCAAGCTTTGAAAAATTTGTCGCGCGGTTTTGTCGCTTGTCGCGAAGTTCAAAAATGAGTCACTTAAGAATTGAATCAAGGTGCTCTTTGCACGTCTCTCTGCCTTTTTCCAGTCATCGTTAATTATGTCCGGCAAATTTTCGTCAATTACATTTAATACGTCAAGTTCTTCCAGAAGTGCTCTAACCCTAAATTTCCAAACACCATACTGCTGTCCGTCAAACGCTTTTATATTATTTTTTACTTTTTCCATAATTTTTTATTGTATGTATACTGTCGCTTGATCTATGTATGTTTTGTTGTTTTTATTGTATGTATACTGTCGCTTGATCTATGTATGCATGTGTGAATTTCACAAGATGATGTACGTAAGTATGTATGAATATCACAAGAACTATTTTATTTTATAAGAACTTTTTTATTTTGTTTTATATAGTTTTTCTTTTTTTTTAAATGTACGCGTTGAATCTGGGCCTATAACCTATTGTAATTTTCAGTTTCACCCCGCCACTTATATTTAATTAAAAGTGGGTTTTTACGTTTTCTTATAGTTCACTTGTATTTGCCTACGCACAGCCTCTTTTAGAAGCATAAACATAATAATGATAAATAACTATCGATACCAAATAAGGCAGTGCTGGATAGTGTGACCAAGTTAATTTTGGTACCATATCCCAACCAGGGCTGCCAGATCAGCCATTTAGTGGCTGTTTCAGCCACTTTTGGAGGCCCACAGCCACTAAAAAAAACCATTTCAGCCACTTTTGAAAATTTTGTGATGACCAAAAAAAAAAAAAGGTTAACGTCTTGTATTCTATTGAGGAAATGATCAAAAAAAAAAAAAAAAGGTCGACAACTTATATTTCCCACATCAGCCACTTTTTCAGCCACTCGAGTCAAAAACTTCAGCCACTTTTGCAAGAAAAGTGGCTGAAATCAGCCATTTTCCACTCAGAAAATCTGGCAGCCCTGATCCCAACACTTACCTTGATGAACTTCATGTACTCATTACCCCTATAGAACACCTACGTTTGCAGACCCACACAGCCATGACATGGCCACATGCCCACATATCCATATATATATATATATATATATTGTGCTCACTCTGCAAATGTCACCCAATTAAAAAGTTTTTATAGGACATTCCATTTGCCACTTGGAAGTCACTAGTCGCCGCAATGACGCCTTCGAGCTACCTACTGAGGCTGCTATGAGAGTTGTTGCTTGTTGCTGTTGTTGTTGTTGTTGTTGCCTGTTGTTGTGGATGCTCATAGTGCCAAAAGGCAAAAAACTAAGTTCATTTTGTTTTATCGAATACTCGTATGTGGCATAAAATTGTATGTGGCATTAAAACGTGACACTTGTCTCGGCCTAACGCAGCCATTGCTGATGCATAATTCAAAAAAAAAAGAAAAATTTATATATATATGTATATATATATATAAATAAATATTTTATATATATATAAAAAAAACAAGAGCAAAGAGCACAAACCCCCCTCCCTAACACCACAATAAAAAAAATGCCATTTCCAACATTTGCCGCACACTTTTTTCACATTTTCCCCGTTACTTGAGAGCTCACGTCGATAATCAATAGCCATCATATCAAATTCAATTTGTGATGCTCGCCCATGGCGCGGTCTGGTCTCCATTTCACGCGTCTCAAATAATAAAACAAAATGAAAATTTACTTCCAATGCCAATAAACAACAAATGTCGTCCTCATTCCCTACAGCTGTGCGTATATATATATATATTTGTATGTATCAGTATATACATTTCCGGCATGCGTATGTAAGGGTATTGCGTTTATATTACACTATGCAACAGCTTTCCAGCTCTACACTTTTGGGCTTGTCTCTTTGACAGAGCTCAACAAGAGCTAGAGAAGGAGCATAGAACGTGTCTTATTTTATTGGCACATTGTCATATTTTTTTTTTATATATATACATATACATATAAATATGTATATATTTAAAGCATAACATAAAGTATATATATCTATATATATTTATATATACCATAGCAGTGTAGAAATATAATGATGAGAATGGGATTGACAAGATGACAAGGTGAATATTATAGAATTAAATCTGAACAATATATATCAATTTCTAAAGGCAAGAATTGAAATATTGACAAGACATCTAACAACAATAGAAACTGTAAGCAAAACAAAAGCTATTTTCTTTTTATAAAAATTGAATGGAAATTTGATTGAAATTTAAATGAAAAATGCAATTTGATAATTTTGAATTTAATTGGACAATTAAATGGAATTTATAATTTATTTTAATTAATATTTCAAAAATATTGAAAGCAGTTTATTTAAGGAAATAAATTGATCAAAAGACTATTATTTATATAAAATAGTAGAATTTTATTATAGAATCTATATGTAATAACAGTACTTGACAATCGGAAAGAAATATAAATATACTGAATTGTGTTGGATAGGGTAATGGAGTTAAGCATTAGTTGGTTGGTTTCTTTGGTATGAGCTCCTTGCTAGACTATCTTGCTGTTCAATTGCTTGGAAGTTATAAATGTGAGAAATTAATAAAAATCAGTCTTAGTATAGCTCTTCATGTCGTTTTAGTGCTTTAGTTTTACTACTTTACTGCTCTCAGTTTAGTCAAACACTGTGAATGTCCTTGTTGTGCGAATGTCGTATGTGTAGCGTAACAGCTGTTCGCACAATACACACACACACACACACACACACACACACACGCACACACAGTCACAATGAATGGCAATGCGTAACGCAAAGCTTTGACTTCCACAAACTCATAAAATTCGCAAATGAAAAGACTTTTAATGTATTAGTTATAATCACAATTGTGTCAGAGAACCTGGTAACCCTGTCAGCTCTTTAACTAAATTTATCGACATCAATACAATGTGAAGGAAATTGCATTTCAGGTTTTTTTTTATTTTTTTTGCTTATTGTAAGGATATTTTTTAATACAAATATTGCTGGTAGTATTTATATTTATATTTGTTTTATTCATATTTATTCGTACAGAAATCGAAACAAATCAAAATATAACGAAAGAAAAATAATTGTTTATTGAAATGGAAAACTGAAAAACTGATAACTCTAAAAGAAACAAAAAAAATTGTACATTTAAATCTGATTTTTTTTGTTTTTGCTTGCCTCACAATGTTGCACAATTGACCTGAAAGCTAATAAACTGTATACAAGTATTCAGAGCACAAAGATTTGCATACAAAATACAACTGCAATATGGAAGATTAAACATTTGTATCCTTTTCTTTGTATACTGTGAAACATTTCTGAGAAACTGATAAAACATATTCAATCAAATATATATAGATTCTTTTCCATATAAAGATGGTTTTTATTTTTCTATTTGTGTTTTGTGAATTTAATCAATTTCCTTTTGTCATCTTTTTGAACGCTTTTTCGTTATTGTTGCCTCATGTCCTGCCTTGTGCTGGCTGACGCGCTCTTTCTTTGAAAATTATGAATTGCTGTCGCAGTTCTTCATTTTCCACGTAGCACAAGGTCCCTTTGTCGAGGAGTTCTATCAGTGTGTCACTCACGGATTCTACACAGCCGACTGGCAGGAGCAGATGTATGCCACTTTTACACTTGTCTTCACGTTTCTACTGCCATTGTGCATACTTTTTGGTAAGTATCTAAACGTATATATGTATATATAATATTGTTACCTATATTGTTATATATATATAGTAGAGTTTAATATAATTCTAAAAATTTACATATTTCAGGCACCTACATGTCAACATTTCGTACAATTTCAAGTAAGTGTTAAAACATGCAAAAATGTTACCTATCTTATTAGAAACTATGCTGACAAGGCTTAAACTCTTTTTACCTTTTCTCTGCTATTATTTTTCTATATTTTTTTTCTCTTTTTTGTTGTCCTTTTGCTTTGGTTTGACAGGCAGCGAAAAAATGTTTCAGGGCTCCAAATTGGCCAACTACTCAACAACAAAACAGCTGCCAACACAAACGAATCGCCAACGTTTGATACACAAGGCTAAAATGAAATCATTGCGCATTTCGGTGGTGATCATTATCGCCTTTCTTATTTGCTGGACACCCTACTATGTAATGATGATTATCTTCATGTTCTGGAATCCAGATAAAAGGGTAAGTATAACATTTGTGTATGTGTGTGTGTGTATGGTGTTACTTCACAAAGTTACTCACTTCTGGCTAGTATCAGAATGGCAATTTAAAAGGATTGTTGTTGTGTTTTTCTTGTCTGTTTCGTGCTGTGTCCTGTCCTGTTTCCTGTGTCCTACAGCATCCCATTGTATATACTTTGTGTTGGACATAACACACATAAAACAAATAAACAAAAGAAGTTTCGTCACGCCAAGGCTTTTATAGCCCAATGGAAATTGAATCCAACCTAAATATGCCATTTAAAATGCATGGTATACATTATTTGTGACCCTCTTTAGGTTGGGATTGCAACTGCATCAAATCATTCTTTTTGTGCTCCGAAGTCCTTAAGATCTAAAGCGGAAATTGTACTTTTATCTTGAGATTCATTAAATCCGCGAGAAAATGTAAGTCCCTCCTTTTGCTCGTAGCTGGAACGGGTATTTAAATAGAAAATTCTACTTGAAAATTTTATGAATCTAAAGGCACATCAATCAGCCTTCGATTGGGTGTGACTATGGGTGTTGATGAAGCTTGAAATGAAGATGGAGGTTGGAGTTGAGTTTGCTGCAAGATATGGAGCTATATATTTGCTTTTTCTTTGATTTGTCTAATGTTACAGCTTGTGGCATTTGTAATATGAATATATATATAAATATATATATATATATATTGTACACATGCTGGAACATAAAACAGGCACAAGGGCCGCATTAGGATTGATTTTATAAGCAGTTCTTTGTAAATCCTTTTTTATGGCTGAATCATTTCCACTTTGTTTTTTTTTGTTTTCTTTAACTCGTTTTTTTACATTCCGTTAGAGGGCAACTGGGGGCACTAGAAGTACTATATACATACAAATTATATTTTATGCCCAATTTTTAATTAATGCCAATGGGTTCTTGGCACTGTTTAAGCGGACTAGCCCGACGTGTTGTTGACTTGGTTACGGTTGGCCATAAAGGCTTAAAGGCGTATGGCATAAGGGATTACGTCTGCTACCAGATAATGAATTCTACAAAAAGGTAGCACTAACGGCGTCGCAAGCTGTGGCAGCCTCACTTCCAAATAAAGTCTTGAAAACGTTGATATTACCAGGACCAAAACCGCAAACAAAAAACACTTACAAAGGGAAACTCTCAGACATAAACATGTACATGCACATACACATACATATACACATACACAAACATACACAAACACACACAAACACACACACAAACATGTATATATATAGAGAGAACGTACCAAAAGGACTTGAAATTAATTTGAATTTTACTTGAATTGCTTGCAGTTGGGCGACGATTTACAGGATGCCATCTTCTTCTTTGGCATGTCCAATAGCCTTGTTAACCCGCTCATCTACGGCGCCTTTCATCTGTGCCCTGGCAAAGGTAACAAATCCGGCACCGGCGGCGGCAATAATAACGCTTATAGCCTAAACAGGTGGGTGATATATCCTCGTCTCTCCCTTGCTCTCAATTCCCAGGCTAATATTACTTTTCGTCACTAACAGAGGAGACTCACAGCGCACCCCATCGATGTTAACGGCCGTAACGCAAGTGGACGCAGCCGGCGGCAGTGCAAGGCAAATGCGTACATTTCGCCAACAGAGTTATTACCGCAGTTCCAGTAATGGGGCTGGTGGTACTGCCTTTAGGGAACATGTCGGTCTACTACAGGTGGGTAGCTCCACTGGCAGCACTGTAACACCGCATATGATGCGAAAAAGTTCATCGGTGCGTAGTCCACATCCTTTGCATAGTTCTGCAATTGCAACACGGCACTCAGCCTGTTTGCGGGAACAACAGCATTTACTACTGCAATCGCCACCATCAACACTCGTACTCAACTATGACAGCCAGCGTGGTGGTGTGGGCGTTGGCGTGGCCAATAACCTTAAACTTAACGCTAACAGGGGTCTAACAGATAATAATGAGCGTGTGTCGAGCGTGTGAGCAGAGCTAGCGGCGATGGTGGCAGTAGAGGCCAGAGTAGGTGCCAATATGCGCATAGCAGAGGATGCTTGTTCCTGCTGCCATTGCCTGAGCCAGGAGTTAGTGCGACGTCAACAGGGACTCCTAGAGTCCCTCGATACACCAACACACTAATTCATTTAAGGTTCGTCTAAAATTATATATATTTATAGTGTCCACTTTGTGGGTGGGACGCCACACTTCCGGCTCTTCCAGTGCTCGTAAGGTTGTTTAAGGCTGCGTTATCAATGGGGCATGTCGTTGCCGATGATTAGATCATCGAGCTACGTTATAATGGTTATTCTTTTTTTTTTTTGTTTTGTCTTATTATATTATTTTATTTTTGTTTTGAGAGAGACTATTTGAGTAAATATATATATATAAATATATATATGTATGTGTGAGTATATATATTGTATAATGGAGAACTAAGTCTTTGAACACTGTTGGTGTGATTAGTATCGTAAATGTAGTCTTAGTTGAGTTTGACTAAGCATTGCCTAGTGTAGTTGAGAATTTTTTTAGGTTAAGAGCTGCGAGCCAATTTGTAGTTACTAATGGATATTTACATAGAGACATACCCTAAAATATATATTATATAATTCTATTTTTTTTTTATCAAGTAATAGTCATAAATCTTAGCTTGGAGTTATTTGTAGAGTGGGAAAACAATACGTTCTTAAATACACATCAGGTGCGGAGTAGTTTAAGATTAGCTTCACCTTGGTACAGTTAACTTAGACATGCAACATACACACACACACACACACACACACACACATTCAAACATTAAAACGTGTCCTTTAACTTTCTTTGCTCATAAGCCTGATAATACATATACATACACATACAGAAGTTACCAAATTACATAGTTGTAATGTTATTGCAAAGTTGAGCTCCCTAGATTACCACGGGTTAATTACATTGAGTAAATCCCCATAATACTTAGGTAACTTGTACTTAACTTTCTATGTATCTCTACCTATGTACATATATACCTATATATATATATATATATATATACATATAAATAAAGGTCAGTTTAGGAAAGAGAAAGTGCAAAATACATATTATGGCTAAGGCAACTAACAAGAAAATTTCTATTGCTCAATTGAAGCGTTAAATAAAAATGAAACATGAAGTTAAATTATTTGAAATGTTAACCTTACAAGGACCCACGGGCTCTTTTAATGAATTCTTAATGAGCTTCAAGAATTTTTAGCGGCTGCGTATTTCTAACAAAATATAAAAACCAACAAAAAGAATAAACAAAAAAAAACCAAGAAAAGAAATGAAACAAAAACAAAAAAAAAATATAAGTCTAGTTATTTTTTTTTTTAATGAATAAGTAAATATGTATGTTTGTTTGTTTAGAACATACATGCATACGTACACACATACATATACGCGTTTCCTTCTATTTGTACATATATATAAATATATATATTTGTATATCTATGGTAGATATAAGATAATCTCTGTAAAATTTGTATAGTTTTTTTTTTTTAATAAAAACTGAATGAGCATTACCAAAATTTACGACAAAACTTTTACGCACCAACCAGAACTCAACACGTTGATGGACTACGGAGTAGCACCCGGAATCCGGCAATGTCTTTGCCTACAACTGTGCGTCGTAAACCCAGTGCAATTCACATCCATTGCCAGTATCCTGCTAGGCATATTACACGTTTATGCATTGCTTCAGTTGTGTAAAAAGTATCTTTTTTTTGAAGCCAGTGATGTCAAGTTAGCTTTTTTCTAACATTATAAGGTATGGTATAAATATAGCAGTTTCCTTTGCTATATTCCTGATTAACTAGGCGATGTAGGACTTACTCTAATAATCATATGATGGCTTAGATTTTTCAGTTAAATGTACAAAAAGAAAAACAATAAAATAAAATAATAGCAAAAATAAAACAATTTATTTAAATTATAAGAGAAATATTTAAAAATAGTAAATTAGTTTTATTTTGAAATTTTTAATTTTAACCACGCTCAGACTTGGCCTTTTTCTTGCCAAATGTCAACAGCACTTACAGTAATCATCATCACTCACACACTGTGTCACTGTTGCTGGGGCTGTAAAGATTGCCCCTATGTTGGCTGTGTCGTCGCTGAGCTACATATTTTATAACTGAAAAGTCCGTGTTTAAATGCACAACAAAACGACGGAAAACGGTCCAGCGAATCAACTTGATTGCGCCCAAATATGTGCTACAAAATTATGTTTGGCTCCTGGTGGAGAAAGCGGAACCAATTTACAAAAAAATAATGGAAAACGTGGCCCTCCGGCATGGCAGAGCCTTCGATGCTTTTAATGCTTGACCGAAGACGGTTTTTATTTGTTCACATTGCACACTCGCCAGGAGGTCGACTGTATACACCGGACCATCGACCACACAGTATGAACCACAATTCACGTCTGCTTTGGCTCAATTATGCGCAGTCAGACAAGTAAACTGAGTGACACGTTCATCATTTGATGGCACGATATTTTACCATATAATTCCCTAAATAGGCATCTGCTTGGTATTTAGAAACTGAGTTGACAATTGTTTGCTCGTGAATTTAAATTTGAATGTCATAAAGTGTACGGAACGATTGTTCGACTGTTTTATATTCCACACAAAACATATTCGGAGTCGCACTTAACGACCACTCCTGATATAAACACGTACAATCACAAGCGAATGACCCCTAAAATTAAACGCATTCCGCTTGCCTACCCTGTTTTAATGATGATTCAATGGCATAACCAAGACCAAAGGTCAGAATGGAGTCATATTGTACTGTCCTGTTCATCCTGGAAGAGTGACAGCACTCGTACTAGCGAAATTGAAAGTGACAGCACAACGAGGGTCATCCCATTTTGTGAATTTGTCCCCCCAACAAGCGATAACTCCTGAGTTTTGGCCAAACTCACTGACAATGCGAACAAAACAATGAGAAACAAACAGTAATAAAATCTTCTGTATAACAATAAACCCACTTATTATATAATATTATTATTATTATAGATTCCTTGTGTTTATACCAATATTGTTTTGTGGGAGCTATAAGCGAAAATCTATTTCGTTTTATTGAGTATCTTTTTTTTGACTGCCGGTTTACTCCTGCAATTTGTTTTCTGGTCTGCGCTAGAATCAACAAGTCGCCTAATAAATTCTCTGCATTTTTTATTTTACTCGATATTTGGGGAATAACAAGCAAATTGTCTTTAACTTTAAAAAAATGCATTAAGTTATAAAAAATACCTTAGCAAACGTATTGTTTTTATAACAACCCATTAAGCAAGGGACATTAATCAACTAGTTAAATCATATAAGAACGGTTGATTTAGTAAGCACATTGTTAAATTGAACAGATAAGAATTTATCTTCTTAGAATGTAAGTTTTCGTTTTGTTATAAATATACATGAGCACATATGTATGAAATTTTTATGGAAGACGTATTATAATAAATTTCAACTAGGAAAAGCTTTGGCCAATATATAAACATCTTGTGATTTCCTCATACTACAACAATCATTTATTATTCGATTCGCAACGATTAATGCCATTCAGGCGTGGGCTTATAATGATTTCGCAGCAAATCAAAACAAAAATACATAAAAACAGAGATACATGCAGGCTATGTACTTGGCATAGAGCCGGTGATGCGAAGAAACGAAACCTCAAGTGGCTCATGAAAAATTTATGAGCCGTATATGAGATAAATGGATTGTAATATGTACAACAATGCATTGAATTCTCCAACAGTCCTTTTATAATTTTCCATAATCGCTCGTCAGCAATTGCCAAGGCTAAAAATGCAATAACAATAAATAAACATTTTGATTTGATGTATATAATCGTATTTCCAATTAAATTTCTTTTCTTTGCTTTAAGAATAATTCCCTAAGATGTAATATACATCCGCAGTATGATCTTTTTAAACATGAAAATTCAGCTTAACATAAAATGCGTACCAGGAACTCTACTGCTCCTATCTTGTGCTCACAACAGCCTCCTTACGCGCCGCATCCTGTAATAATTGAGTATCAACTTCGTCGCTGGGCAGCTGTACATAACGCACCACAGAGCCGCGGATGAAGCAATTTTTTACGCTGAGCATGTGCGGGTATTTGTCAGGGTCTGTGACGCTAATTTCTGTTAGTTTTATATTCAAATACTGGTCCACAGAATGCAGAGTGCCGCAAATGCTAAAAACACAAAGTAAATCACATAAGTTTCACATTTATTATTTTAATGGCAAATACGTTTACCAAGTCAAATTCACAGCTTACCTGAGGTCATTTTTTAATTCAACCACAACTTCTTTGCCCACAAGAGATTTAAAAAATGAATAAAATAGCTGTAACGAAAATTTAATTTTTTTTTAATATTCTCTTTTCATATAAATATATTTACTTACCATTGTAAATCAAATACTCAATTTGTTATTGAATGTGCAACAAATACGCGTTGTTTAGCCGACTACAGGGCTGCATGCTCAATTAATTTATCGATTAATATAGGCATCTGTGTTGCTTTAAGATTTCATTGCTCGACTTGTTTTTATTTATCGGTCTATAAAGTGGAAAATAATTAAACATGCAAACCTTTCTTAAAAAAACACATTACTATATATTCTTTTTAAATGTAAAATACATTTTTTTTTAAATTTATTTATGTTAAATTATGTTAACAATATGATTTTTATTTATTGTATACATATTTTATTTTATATTGCCTATCGGCGGGCTACTTTGAATTTGTGTGGAAATGTAAAGCGCCATCTATTAGTGAATCAATAAAGCTTGTAGCTGTCTTTGCTAAATACAAGTAGAAATTTGTTGCGCGCGAAATTTAAGCGACTTGTAAAGTCGTATTTGTAAAACTTTTCACCCAAGATACCAAGAACTATTCTGAAGTTTCAAAATAAAGCTTAATAATTTTACCTACCTGATATTATATATTTTAAAGCTTTATATATTATAAAGCTTATCTATTATAAAGTCTAATAAGAGTGGATTTATTACATTAGACAGAGACTTTGGTTATTGTCCTTGTTTTCTCTGTTGTTGTGCATAAACCGAATTACAAACCTTCAAAATGTAACCGATTTGTCATGGTTTCTGACTGAAATAATTAAACTTTAAGTATGTAATTCGTTTGAAAAAAAGCTGTACAATAAATTTAAATTTCATTGAAGTGGTTTTTACTAGCTAGACAATACGCATCCCGTCACATGTAACTCTTGCTAAAAACAGTAGAAAACTCAAATAGATTCAATAATTCTTTTTGCTAATGTCCTGGGCCTAGTTTCCATTCCGCCAAACAATTTTGTTTTTGTTTCATTTAAAGCTCCTTGTAGCTAGTGCTACAACTACATTGAAAGCTATTTTCAGTTACAATTTAAATATTTTGTTTTTTCTTTATATAAGAAAATATTTATTTTTATTTCATACTGTGGGAAAATCAAGAATATAATATTTATTATTATTAATTATTATAATAATAATATTCTAAATAAAAGAATTATATACAATACTGAAAATTTTTATTAGCGAATCAACTGAAGGTTTTGCATAGTCAAACTTTGTGAATAGTATACATAAATTAAGGTCAATTCTGATCATTTTCAAAATTTAAGATAAGTCTATAAAAAAATTAATTTAAAAAAAAAACATTTTAACACAAGCGTCTATAACGATGTTGAGAATAGCGAAAAATTATTTGTATCCCCCTTTGCCTTTTGAAAAAGTATAAGGAAGCTTTTGGATTTGTTTAAAATTGAAAAGTTTATAATATATGAAATAGTCACCTGAGACCCTATAAAGTAGCTTAATCACGATGAATTAAAAATTCGATGTAGTTATGTCCGTCTGTCTGTCTATCTGTCCGTCCGTACGTCCTTATGAATTCCTGTTTCTTAGAGATTATAAGAGCTAGAGCAACCAAATTTGCAATCTAGATTCCGTACGCTACATGAGTTTATTTTAGATTTTTTAAATTCCTCTTCTGACCCCCGAAGTAAGAAAAACCTGATTATTAAGCACAATTTTTAACAAATCAATTTTCTTTTTTACACATAAAATAAGTAGACGATTTCTTATCTACATTGTGAATTTTGTTAAGGTTGAGTAAAAACACGAAAGTTATACAACATTAAGAATCACGTTAAAGACAACTTAAAACAAGTAAGAAATCTGTAGTCGAGTGTACCCTACTACGAGAGCCCCTTTGCCTACATATACAGCCATACACACGCATACTCATACATACACACAGTTCTGCACGTACTTAGCCTGGGTCAGGAGAGGAAATTCGAAAATCTAAAACAAACAGGGCTAGATGAACTCTTGTCGTCCTGATTCAGGATATATATACTTTATGGGGTCTCCGATGATTATTTCTATGTGTTACATACTTTTCGATTTTGCACATTTCCAATAGTTTCGCTTTGCTTCTTTTTTTACAAAAAGGCAAAGGGGCTAAAAAGCTTGTTAGCCCCTTTGCCAAAAAAAGAAGCAAAGCGGAGTTAATGGAAATATGCAAAGTCGCAAAGTATGTAACAGATAGAAATAATTATCAGAGACCCCATAATGTATATATATTCTTAATCAGGACGATAAGACGAGTCGATCTAGCCTTGTCCGTCTGTATGAACGCCTGTTTATCAGAGACTATAAGAGCAAGAACAACCAAACTTGGAATCTAGATTCGTATTCTTCTTAGGTTATACGAGTTTGTTTTTGATTTTTGAATTTCCCCTGACGCCCGCACTTTGAAAAAAAAAAACGATTATTAAGCACAATTTTCAATCGATAAAATCGATTGACCATTCTTGATCTGCTTTATGAATTTTGTTAAGATTGCACAAAAAACACGGAACTTATACAACATTAAGTATCGCTAAATAGGGCTCATGAGGCTAAAAGTCGCAAGCAATGGCTTAAAATACGTCCAGAATTGTGTGTATGTACACACATACACATATGGCTGTATATGTAGGGACTCTTGTAGTTGGATACACATTTTTTGCAGCTCTGCACTGATTAAGACCTTTTATACCTTGTAAAACTTATAAGAATCATTACTATCGTTTGGCATTAAAAATCAACAGAAAAACAAAACAAATTGTTTTCTTCATTTTCAGCAATTTTCTAAAAGGGTAACACTGTAAAAATTGGCAAAAATGGTCAATGACATAGATTTAAAAACAACCAATTGAAGTCAACAGGACCAAGCCCCAGGACTCAAAAAAGTATGTTCTTTTGTAATCGGTCCAAATTTGATAGTGTTATAGCCAAGTAATGTACAAAAAAACGTGTTTTTCTGTTGTTTACATGTTACATATGTATAAAATATATATATATCGGATCCGTCCATACTTATTTATGGAATGGTTAAAGTGTTTGAGTACTTGTGTATATGTGTGTATAACTCAAGAACGTATTTTGGTTGGATACACTGTAAATTGTTTAACTATTATAGACGAGAAGATTAAATTGCACTTGCTAATACATAATTTATTGACGTTTAAATTTAAATTACATTTTTATAACAATTTTTGGGTCTAAAACTATTTACAAACATAGGCTCACATTGATTATACCTATTGGGTAATCTATATATGTATATATATATATATATATATATATATATATATATATTTATATATATACTTCAAACTAACAATAAGTTGTGCATTACTTCTCGTTTATATCGATGTAATGCAATTTTCTTAAAACTTTGTTTAGCTTAAAAATCACATTTTATATTTTTATCCTTAAAATCTCAACTTTTGTTTTCTTGTTGTTGTGTCCGAAAATGCCAAAACGCCAATTGGCAAAGTTACATAGTTGCAGTCCCAGTTTTCAGGTTTTCTAGGTACATTGGTTTCTATACCCGGCACCCAGTTTCCCCGTTCCAGTTACAGTTACCGTCGACTGTTAGGAAACAGCTGAAGCGTTGATCAAGGAGTCATTGTGACTAGGCCGCAACTCTAACACTAATAAATTCGTATGACTACGACTCTGTCCTTTAAAGGTTTATCTAATGTTCTGAACTGAAGTAGGAGTTCTGCATGAGATACAGCTTGTCGATGGGATTAATGAGGCTTGTGTTCAAATTTGCCAGCATATCGTGGGGATTTGAGTGCTGATTGTGATTACCCGATGAACTGGTTGACTGTAGTTCCAAATTGTTCAATGATAGCGAGTCGGCATCATCATCGAGTTGGTCAAAGTTGCTGCCGTCCAACGAGAGGTCGGAGCTGCAGAAGCTGTCATTGGAATTGGCCGGATAATCTATTAAGAGTAATTAAAGAATGGATATTATTAATGGCATAGTTCTAAGGATATGCTGTATGATTACATACCATCCGGGGAGAAGGGCAAATTTGGATTTAGTGGCTGACTGGCAAATGAGCTATCCATGCCACCCAGGAAACCCACATTATCGACTCCATGCTCCTGTTTAACACATTTCTCATCCTTTTCGCAAGAGTCCTTGTCATCGGATGCACCTGAATTACCCGAATTACCGCGACCATTTCCTGTACCACTGCCCACAGAGCCACCATTCTGTTTTGCCTTGCGCTGTATCTTCTTCATTTTGGCACGCTGATTCTGGAACCAGACCTGCACCACACGCACCGATAAGCCCGTATCCTTGGCTAATGCTTCACGCACCTTACGGCATGGCTTGGGTGACTGATCGAATGATGCCTTGAACTGCTTACGCTGCTGAGATGTTAGTATGGTGCGTGGTCGCTTTGGACCACGGCGTCCATCCCGTGGCCTTAGTAGATCCTCGTCATCAAGACCAACAAAGCCACAATGCTGCGCGGCCGCTGCAGCCAGAAACATCTCCTTTTCCAGGTCATGACGATAACAGAAAAGCTGACCATCGCGCAGCATAAACTGTTCACCCTTCTGGAGCGGCAGACGACAGGCATAGCAGACAAAGCAGGGTAAATGAAATACATAGTTGGGTATGGGCCGCATTACCAGCTCCTGTGGCAATATGGCATGGCAGCAGGCGGCGCACTTGACCCCAAATAGACGATCATAGTCCAACTTGCAATACAATTTCGTGTTACGCACGTAGCAAGTATGGTGCAATTGCATCCCACAATAGCAGCAGGCCAGACACTGCTCATGCCAGTTGGAGTCGCCAACGTTCATCAGATAGCGGTCATGTATTTTTTGACCACATCCTTCGCATAGCTCGTAATTTTTTTCACATTTGATGTGTCCCACTTCTGTAAACGAGACGAAAAAGAGATGAGAAAAGAAAATGCTTGCGTGTTAGTTAGTAATAAAATCGATTTGATTCACTGCATCATCGGGCTCTCAGAACACAGAACTCTGCTCGTACGTGCTGGCAGCACATGTTGCTGTAAAATAATCGTGACATGTGCTGCCAACATCAAACAGAAGGACGACGCTTAGAGGATAGCACACAAACATACGAAAACAAAAACAAAAAAGTAAGAAGAGCGAAAAGGGAGAAGGAAAAAGGAGAAAGGAGAAACAAGTGTGTTGTCAAAACGTGTGAAAATGATTTACTTCACCCCGCTACATCCCTATACGGTAGTTGTTGTATTGTTGTCCTTACGCTCATTGCTGGCACCTCCTGGCTGACAGTCAAAAGTGTTTTGAAAACACAAAAAATTATCTGTCGCTGCCTTTGCTTGTGCCGTCGCCTTTGCTGTCGCCATTGCCGTCGCCATTGTTGGCTGTAACAGCTTGTATTGATAGCTTGTTGATGCGTAATTGAAACGTTAACTTGGCTATATTTTTTTGTGAGTTGCGTACAACTTTCTGAAATTGATGAGCCAAAGAAGCAAACGCAAAGAAAATAATAACAAAAGCAACAACATACTGTCAAGCGCGACTCATCATCAAGTATTGATATTGAGTACAAAGGCCAAATGCTACCCTAGAAATGTTATAAAAAAGTGCAGCTAATTTCTATTTTCCATTTTAAATTTTCCATTTTTCATTCAATAGAATCGAATGATATAAAGATGATTTCTACAAAATAGGGATAGTTTTCTTTCAAAATATACGTGTATTTCTCTTATATCTCAACTTATTTTTAACTCTTCTCTTAAGTTTTACATTATTATATCAAAATACTCAAATTCCTTGCAATATATGCAGGGTATATACAAATATATATATATATATATATTTATATATAGTAAATATGTGCGAGGGCTCCACTAATCTGTGCACATGGACGCCCACTTGAAACTGTAAACCAGTCATAAAAAGTAGTACCCCGAAAGGCAGCGAAAGCTGCAGTAAACATAAAAAAATATATGACGACCACCATGAGAATTGGTTGGAGGCAACGAGCCAACTGAAAAATGTGCTGCGGGGCGACCCGTTGCTCTCTTATATATTATATGACTGTGGCTCACTGGCAGAAAAATGTGCATGATTTATGGTTGGCACAATAGCTACTCCCTTATCCTCTTCTGTCTTGCTTCTCGTATTCTCCCATTTACCATTTGCCATTTACCAGTCTACAGTTTCATATACCCCATAGAGCCATACCCATACTTTTTGCTATTCGTTAAAATATATGTAAGTGGGAGCTAAGCGAACAGCCAAAACAGCTTAAATCCATACATAAAGTATATATAGATATGTATACATATACATATATATGTATAAAGTATATATGTGTGTGTATGCAAGTGTGCAGTTAAAGCAGTTAGCTAAAAGTGTGTGAGTTAGTTGCGCCAGTGTTTTGTGTGTTAAGCCAGCGAAACGAAAAGTTGACAACAGTACTAACATCAGCAGTAGCAGTAAGAGGAGAAGTAGCATCAACAGTAGTATCAACAGCAGCAGTAGCAACAGCGGCAACAATAGCGGCAACAGCAGTATTAGCAATAGCTGCAAAATCATGGATATGAAAATCCCAGTGAAAAGCTGTACTGATGATGACGATGGATGAGAAATGCTGTTGGCATTTCGTTCGTTCAAACACAAGCCCTAAAAAGTATGCTATAAAAAGGCAGCTGCAATGCAATTTTTAGCTGTGTGTATGCATGCGACTATAAGTGTGTATGAATGTGTGTGTGTCTGCGTTGGTTTGCATATCCAATCGCATTGATGTTAACAGTTT
Organism: Zygothrica quintamaculata; assembly: GCA_037044455.1. NCBI lineage: Eukaryota > Metazoa > Arthropoda > Insecta > Diptera > Drosophilidae > Zygothrica > Zygothrica quintamaculata. The sequence continues at coordinate 36,712 of JBAMBS010000920.1, read as the reverse complement.
TTACAGCGCGCAAATATTGCCTTAGGTTAACATTTTCTTTTTTCTTCTCGTTTTGTTTCCTTCTTTCTATTTTTAGCCAGTTACCGGCACGTTACAAAGGATCATTTGATAAGTCTTGTTTTGAATTTGGAGCCATTTTTTTTTATCCAGGACATTTAGATATTGTGCGAAGCCTATTGTGCATGCGTTTTTGTGGTATTGTCTTTCAATTGTGCCATCCATTGACATTCCGCTTTGTGTAATCTAATCGGAATTTATGGCCTTTGGCTGCAGTTTTATGGCGACTTTTTTTTGTTTGTTTTTATGCAGTTACGGGTAGTGGCATTGCGATATACTCATACCACAAAAGGACAATATCATTGTATATATGCAAAAAGAAAACAAAGTATGTATGCCGATATGATTATATGAAATGTACACGAATGTCTAGCTATATTTGCCTTTATGAATATTCAAATTCAATTCAGCAATGGTATATTGTTGGTGAACAGAAGCCTTGAGTGGGCCAAACGATTGATTGATTACTCCCACCAAATGGATGAATTGATCGGGACCAAGCTTGTCGAAAGCCAGGCGAACAACAAACGAACAACGAACAACAAACAAACAAGTGCGGCACACACTCATGTCAAATACTCAGATTAAACAGCAGATAATTCCAAAATCAACTTGATGATAAAATTCAACTATAAAATATAAGCGGGTAATAGACAATAGCAACCAAATGCTGTTATCTATAACTGTATGTGATCGCGTTATCATTATTGTTATCATTGAACGGCGTCTCTGATTAGGGTCTCTGTCCTTTAGCTGTAGTACATTTCTTTTCCCTTTAACCATCTCCCTCTCTCTCTCTCTCTCTCTCTCACTCTATCTATCTCTGTTTCTGTCTCTCTTTATTCTTTGGTATATCGCACACTTTATGGCGCATTTATTGACATATTCGACAGGGAAGCGCAGGTCTATGAAGATAAATTGACAGGCAGCCAAAGTTGTGGCATAAATTTTGGGCTCAACTCGCAACCAGTTTGTAGTCCACGTGGCACGGAGATTTTGGCAGACAGCTTGTGACAGCTCTTGATGAGACCCGCTTTAATTACAGCTGCCACAATTTAAAGCATGCAGCGCAAGTGACATACCTATGTATATGTCATTTTCATACAATTATATATCTGAATATTCTATATATACTATGTGAATATACTTCGTGTTTCACCTACCCGTAGCTGTATTTATCTACTTGCTAACTGTTTATATCACATATAGAGTCAAGCGAAGCTACCGCAGAAACCAGATATGCTGAGACGCTTAGCGTTAGATATGCGCACCGAATTAGAGTCTGATTGTGTGATATGTGTAAAGGTGTGAGTTTGGGTATGAGTATGAATGGGGATGGGGGTGTGAGTGTGGGTGTGTTATGTCTGTTAGCTGTTAGTTGAGTGTAGATTGTGGGCTGTGGGTTGCGAACTGCTGAGTGTTAAGTGTGTTCATTTCCGAGGTCGGGTCGCCAAACTGCAGGTCGGTACTAAGTTGAGCAGCCACAAATGCCTTTAAATTCCTCAACCATTTGATGCCGATGCTGCTGCTTCTGCTTTTACTGCTCATGTTGCTGTTGGTAATGTTGCAATTGGATTTTGGGTTTTGCTTGTCGCATTGGGGTGAAGGTGGAGGGGATGATGCTTCTGCTTCAGGCGTCAAACTCAAATTCAAATTTCGAATTTCGAATTTCATAGATGAGCAATCCTCAAGTCTGACAGTAAAGTGATTGGCAAACGGAAACTATTTGCTGGCATTTTAGCCTTTCATTAATAGAAATTTCATATGCAAATAAGATTATAAAGCGCAATGACTGTTAGCTCTGCATGTCTATGGGTTTTCTTTATGTTTGTATATGTGTGTGTGTGTGTGTGCGTTGTGGTAAAATATTTGTGTGCTTGACAGAGCTCGCCCAATGGGAGACCATTTCAAAGTATGAGTTTGGTTTTTGGGTGCTTTGGTCTTCTGTTTTTGCTTCAGTTTGCATATGCATCACACAAATTGTTTGCACACTTTGCATTTTGGACAGAATTTCGTAAAGTTTGCCAGCAACACTTTCGATGCAGCAGCCAAAAAGTGTTGCCTACTTTGAGGCTGGTGCTGCTATTACATATACATATATGTACGTAAATAAGTGTGTACGCTAGAATGGGTGTATGCAGGCGAGTCTGTTGCATGCCTTAATCGCCTTTTATTGGTTAAACAAACGCATACATGAGTTAGGTTCATTGTTAAAATTATTTTGTGGTCAACTTGCGTTCATAGTTTTGGGAATACTTTTAATGTTGACAACATTCTCAACGAGAAACGAATCGAAATTCGATTACAAACGATCTATACAAAATCTACTTTCAGGTATCCTTTTCTATGACATAATTTAATCTGCATTTACCTTAATAAACGTTGCTCATAATTTAATACAAAATTCATTTGGTCAGAATTTTAAGCCACAATTTTTGGCCACAATTTTGGTTTTCCATAAATGTGTTTGTAATGACAATAAAAATGACTCTTCAACTCAAACAGGACTCGAGGCTAGACAGTAAATATTTCAAATGTCTAATTGAAGGTGATATAATATTTAACATTGTTTTTCAAATTCTTTACGCTCAGTTAGTTTATATTTTATTTGTTATTCTATATGCTTAAATGTCATTTGATTTTATTCAAAGAGTTTTCCAGGTATTTAAAAGAATTTCTTTTTTTTATTTATAAAAGGAAATAAATAAATATTGAAATTGAATAAGTAAAGGTTTATTGACTTGATAAATAGCAAACGGTAAACATAAGTGCATACAATAATTTGTATGTTAAATAATATATATTTATATATTTTATCCTTTGATTGGGTTTAATAAGAAAAATTTAAAACATATTTTTTATAATAATAAAAAGCAATTGCATATGCGAGGATCAGTTGAAGGAATATATATATATTTATAGAAATTGCTAGAAATCTATTGACTAATTATTCCGACTAGAATTCTAATCATTAAATTCATTTTATATATTTCAATTCTCTTCTACTTCTATCAATCTATCAATTACTTAAAAGCTGCATTTGTTGCAGAGGATAAAGACTTTTAAGTATATTATATTTAAGTAGATGAAATTAATTAAAGTTGAGTGGGCACTCATTAAATTTGAAATTGAAATCGTTAAGGAAACTTAATTGAATGCATGCAACAATATTTAAAGTGAATTAAAGCAACAAGAGGCAGACACATATAAGAGGTGAAATCGAGAGCAGCACTCAAAAACCTAGAATATCGCACGCAAATTGCATAAATAATTTGGCTCCAACTTTTGTATGGTAAAGGGGCGCGGAGGGAGGGGGCTAGGAGTGAACAAATGGGCAACATCGATGCAAACTAGCCGTAAGTTGAACACCGGACTAAGAGCCACGCACATCAGGTTTTGAGAAACATTCGCCTACGCATCCTACATCCACATCCGCATCCGTTTTCGCATTCGCATTCACATCCGCATGCTCTATCAAGCCTGATTCTGTCCACACTCTAGGACAACCTAGCACTGGCCCTCGAAAACACTCTTTCATCCTCGTTTATGGTCTCGTTATAGCCAACAACCATTTATCCACCCCCCCCTCCCCACCACGAGGATGGAGCACCACACGCCACGCACACACAACTATGCCAAAAACGAAAAACGTGAAAGCCCCAGAAACGGTATGGAACGAGCCGGTAAATGCCTTAACTGCCGGTGCAAAATACTTTTGGAACATACCTGTGCGTCCACTGCAATCAGCAGACAATTTCGATGCCGATGCCAGCGTTAGCGTCGACGGCGTCGCCGTTGCTGTTGCCGATGCTGATGCCGATGCCGTCACAGACGCCGTGGCTGCTGTGCCGGCTCCAGTTCCTGCTGATGGGGCTGTGATTGCTGCTGTTGCTGTTGTTGCTGCGACAGCGGCAGCAGCAGCAGCAGCTGTTAATGTGTTGCAGGCGGAGTTTTGACTCTTGTTGTTGATATTGTTGTTGTTGTTGCTGTTATTATTATTGTTGACGATGTTGATGTTGTTATTATTGTTGTTGATGTTGTTGATGCTGTTGATGCTGTTGATGCTGGGACTGTGACCTGTGGGTGTTGGGCAGCTGTTAATTGGCACTGGTGAGACAGAGTGTTGTTGTTGTTGTTGTTGAGAGGAAATTACAGATGCCGTTAATGAAGCTGTTGCTGTCGGATTGTTGCTGCTACCGGAAATGTTTGATACCAAATTGTTGTTGCTGATGATATTGTTGTTGTTGTTGTTGTTGTTGATGATGATGGTGTTGTTATTGTTGTTGCTATTCGCCAAACAGGCAGATGTCATGTTGCTGTTTACATTTGCTGTTGCACTCGGACTGTCCAGAAAACGTGCCCCGCCATGATTCTGCTGCAGCGAATACAAACTGCCACCGACTTGATTCAGGTTCGTGGGCATTGGATAAAACTCCAACATTTTATTGACACAGATTGGCGCGTTTACAATTCCCTCTGATACTCTGATACTCTGGTGTCCGTACAGCTGATTAAAATTACAGTTAAAGCTTTATAGCTTTATACTTCTCTGACTTTCTTTCTTTCTTTATATATAGTTTTAATGTTAGTTTTATAATGTCAGTTATTGTTGCAAGTGCAGTTGCAGTTGCAAATCACTTTACTTTTCTTGTTTTGATTTATTAAAAAAAATCTGTTTTTAAGTTCACTTTTATGCACGTATAAAAAAAAATTAAAATACTTATATATATATATATATATAAATATATATATTTATATAAATATATATATGTATATATATATATTCACACTGTAAACACTTGCACGAGTTACTCAATGGTTAACATGACATTAGTTTTGTATTCAACCAAGTATTTATATATATTTATATGCCTGATTTAGTGGCAAGCGCGCTGACAACCAGCTGTGTCCGCTGTCAGTTTGCGTGTGATCGAACAATCAGCGAAATCAAAGCATTTCACTTTGCCTTCAGTGTTCAGTGTTCTGTGCTCTGTGCTCTGTGCTCTGTGTTCTGTGTTCTGTGTTCAGTGCTTGGTGTCGACTGAGGCTGTCGCTGCCAAATGTCCCAGCTGAAATGTACCCCCGCAACACTCACACTTACACTCTTAAACACATACATTTATATATATATAGATGTATATGTGCCCTTACAGTCATATTGAGATACTCACACCCTGTTCTATATTGTTGGGTTGGATTAAGTGCGCCGGCGCATGTTTACAAAAGCAACGGCAAACAGCAACAGCAATAGTAATAGCAACAACAACAACAACAACAGCAACAGCTACCAGAACAATAACAACAACATTTGAAATTGAAACTGAAACGGTGACTGGGACTGAGACTGAGACTGAGACGAAAGTATGAGAGTTGAGAGATGAGTATGAAGAGTCAGAGAATTTCCCATTGCATATGAAGGGTTGCATGCAACAACGACCCCGGCAATATGCTACAAACAATTGATGAAAGCAACCCCCAAACCCTGTATACCCCTGCTGTATCTATTGCGCATGTCTCAAGTGATTATTAGCAGCGAGGGAAATTTACTCATGCGTAATTTCCCTTTGCCATTGCTGGCCACACCTTCAGCGGCAATCTGATTGGCTGTCAGCTTCCCCGGCAACCATTTTCCCTTGTGCGCATGCCGTTAAAGCCCTTTGTAGGGGAAACTGCATGAATCGTAGACGTCATCGGCATAGTTATCGTTGTAGTTTCTTTTTTTTTTTTTTTGTACTACTGACTTTAGCTTTTCTTCTTCTATTCTTTATTTTATTTTCTTTTTTTATTTTTATTTTTTTTTGTGACTTTTTTCTACTTCTTCTGTGTTTTTTCTTTCCTTTCCTTTCGTTTACTTTTTCTTTTACACTTTTTTTTTTCCTTCTTTTTTATATGTCTTGGCATAAATTTCAAACAAACTTCGCAGTTGGGCGGGTGGTTTGATGCTTGGTTGGTTTGCTCTTCGCCATTGAAACGCTGAACGCTGTTTGGTGTTTTGCGTTTGGTGTTTGCCGATTGCCGATTGCCCATTGCCGATTGCTCACAAAGACATACTTACTCGTACACAAGGATTCGCGGCAACTTTTAGCGTGCAAGGATTACGATGAACGATGCCCGTTGGACGATGAACGGTTAACGGTGGTCGGTAGAGAGACCATTTCTTATAGTTTTTTTTTTCTTCTTTCTGTTCTTGTTGTTGTTGTTGTTGTTGTTGTTGCTGTGGTGGCTACTGGTAGCTACTAGCTGGTACTTGCTTTGAGTGGACCAAATACAAGCCTTAGCATTGCCCTTGCCTTTTTGCATTTTACTTGTTATTTCTTGATGTTTTCTTATTTTCTTTTGCGGCTGCATAAGTTGGGCACAAATAATGTCAGTGGATAGCAGACAGGGTGGTGCATCGATCGTTAATTTTGTCATGTTTCGTGTAGCTGCACTAAAAATGTAACTATTCTTAAGCATTCGTCTACAGTATTCAAGTAAGAAAACAGAAAATACAAGTAAATTTTTTTGTGTTCTTTTCTTTTTTGTGGAATTTGGTGACTAGCTTCATAAGTTGGGCAACCGACAAGGCTAGTTTGTACAGGGTGTCAGAGCAGATGGTTGGTATAGTTAATGTTCTAATAATAATATGTGTCACCCTGTATATTCTTACTTGTAAAAACGCAGCAGTTGAGCAATCAGTTTGGTAACAAGAAAACTGAGATTCACATCCTAACTGTCGGCCCCATTTACCCACAGCAACACACACACACACACACATACACAGGCACATATACATATAGTCGCACAGTTTCAGGCTGAACACAAAAGGAAAACCGAACAACAAAAAGGAAAAGACGGAAGCTGAAAAGACAAACCAAACATGGCGCTGTGCATAAAAGTTTGGCGCTACTTTTGCTGCCTTTGCTTTGCCTTGGCTCTGGCTCTGGCTCTGGCTCTGGCTTTGGGTTTGGCTTTGGGTTTGGTTTTGGCTTGGGTTTATGCTTGGTCTTGAGTTTGGGTATAGGTTTGGGTTTGGGTTTATACTTGGGCTTTAGCTTGGGCTTGGGCTTTGGCCTGTTGTTGTTGTTGTTGCTGTTCTGGAAATGGTCTTATACTCTTGGTGCTAGTTTTGTTCTTTTGTCCTGTGCTTTTGGCAACTTCTTGTTGGCTTTTGGCTTAAGACTGGGCTTTAGCTTTGGCGATTTTCCACAAAACTTAACTCCTGTTCTCATTTTTTTATTTCTCTGTTTTCTTTTTGTTAGCAGTTAGCTGCCAAGAAACTGTTGATGCCGTTTATTCCTGCTACTGGTCATGGCTTAGTATCCTTTTCCCCAGTTTCCCTATTATGAGAAAGCTATATGGATTGGTGTGTGAGCTAAAAAAAATTCCAACTGTTTGATTGTCCTCTTGAAGTTAGAGACATCGATAATGTTCTCTTTATACTCAGTCCACTAACTTCTCCAACTGTTAAGTTAAATGTAAGCTATTCCAGATCAAAGCTTAAAATAAGTTTTCCCGATTTTTTTTTACTTTAATTCAATTTACAAAGTCTCGTATTAGATATAGTAGACACATTCTATGTATGGTATATAGCTCCTATAACCAAAAATCAAAGACACTAATACAAGTATCAAAGGTTAAGAGGTTAAAGTACTTGAATACACAAACTCATAAAGTCGAAATTAAATTTGCACATGTAAATAATAATATTATATAATATAAGTTATAAATGTAGTATTTGGTATTTAGATAATTAATATATTATATATATATCATAGAAAAAATAAAGATGAAGTTAAGCTAACGACAAGCCTAAATTAAAAATTTAATTTATTTTCTATTTATTTTTGTATCTTTTTCCTTACAAGAGTCAACAGTTTTCCAATCTTATGTAAAAATTAAATTTTTATCTATTGCTCGCTCAAAATTAATACTAAATATCATAAACCTTTTCATATAAAAAGGTTTAAACATCTATTAAGAAACATACAAATTTGAAGCAACCCATTTTTTTTAATTATTTTTTTTAATGATGTTGTTTATCTTACCAATGGCTGGTTCAATAACTGTTGTTTCATTTATGTTATTTCTTTAATATTAATTAATATTTACTATAATTAATATCGTAGTGACGCATCATAGACGACCTAAAGCTGCAGCTCAAACTCTTTGAATGCGTTGTGAGTGTTAACATTTTCCTAGTTTACAGCAGACTGAGAAAAATAATAGTTTCAAACTCTAAGAAGTAAATAAAAAATATAAATAAATAAATATATATTTAACTGTAATCAATCATATTATGGTATGCTATATATATATATATATATATATATATATATATATATATATATATATATATATATACTGATGAATATTCCTCAAATAAATATAAACAATTGCTCGAGTTTACTGCAGCTATATATTATTATATTATATATATATATTTCGTACATGATATGTACATATGATATATAAATATCACTTGTTTATAATTTTTTTTTTTTTATTGGAATTCATTTTTAATATATGGCTTTATTAAAAATTTTGTATATATTAAAGAATCTTTTCCAATAAAATTTAATTGCAATTCGTTGAATGTAATAAAACACAAGTAAATGAAGTAAAATATATTGCATTTCAATCTGATACCCCAAAAATACATATTAAAACACATAAGAATAAGTAAATATGCTCTAGGCAGTATTTTAAACTATGAAAAACCATTTTCCAAAGTAATACACACATTTACACACACCACATGCTGACACTACAGTATGTAAAAGCCTTGGATTTAATAAATTTATCGTTTATAGTCCGATTATTCTAAAATAGTCAGCTGCATTTATTTAACTGCAGTTTATTTATTTTTTTGAAATTTTTTATTTTTTGTAATTTTGAACTTAATGAATACAAAATCTGTGTAATCTTAATAATTAGTCAACGATTTGTCACCGCATCCACAAAGAATTTTGCCTATATACCAAGCCTCAAATTCAATAATTTCTGATTTTGTCAACTTTAATGGTTGAAAGAATTCAAAACCAATATAAATCGAGCTATGATACAAAAATAAATAAATAAAGATTTTTATTTACAAGATAAACATAATAAGAAAAGCAATATATATATATATATACAATAATAATCGTTAGAGAAATTGCAAACAATTTTAAGATTCGGCTCAAATCACATATGAGGCACGCCAATCGCTGGCAACTAATTTTACTTGGCGTCGGAAAATAAAACTATAGAATAAAGGAATGCAAAAATATAATAAATAATAGTTATAATAATATATTTAATATTAATAAATTAACAAATTAATACATGAGCTTCTACATAATCGTTTGTCATTAAAATCGATTTGAATGCAATTGAACTGAAATATTACATTAAGTTTTATATATATAAATATACATATACAGTATATGCCGGTTATAAGCAAAACCTATAATGGAGAATAATTTTTGCTTATATTCGATATTTCCTTTTAAGCAATCATGAGTAATATGCCAATACAGTTGTATATAAATGATTAATATAAATGAAACCATATGTTTAGAAGTTTATTCAAATTTATATTTTATGCTGTTCGTCAGCTATAATAATATTAATATAATAAATATAAAATGAAAACAACAATTTTAATATTGCTGTCTTACAGCTTATAATTTGTTTAAAGCCGATCAAATTTATATGAACTGATTCCAAACTAACGATTTTTTATTTATTAATACACAATATTTTCTTATATACAATCAATTTTTTGCTTTTATGAGGCTAAATTTAGTGCAAAATAGTTTTATGATGTTTAAAAATAACATAATTTTGCTTTTAACCAATATTTGCTTATAAACTGTACAGCTTATAACCGATATATACTGTATATATGATGTAAAGCATATATCGATTATATGACGTACTGCTTATATGAAAATATTACTAAAATGCAGAATTATGTTCTTTTCCAACATCATAAAACTATTTAGAACTAGATTTAGCCTTATAAAAGCAAAAATTGCTTACAAGAAAATATTGTTTATATACTCTTATTTGTATGATGATATATTGGAATCAGTTCATATAAATTTAATCGCTTGTAAGTAAATTGTTCCGATCGGTTAATTTTGATAACCATCCATATGATTTTCTTAAATTCGTGGAAGATCCATGTCGCGGAATACATTAAGCCTAAAAAGAAAAAATTAAAGTTTTAAACGATTTAAATAACAATGTCTCTACAAGAGATAGAATAAAATGTAAATTTGATTAAACTTCTAAACCTGTGGTCCATTTATAATAATCATTTATATACAACGTATTTGCATATAATTTCTTAAAAGTAAATATCGAATATATGCAAAAATTTTTCTGCATTATAGATTTTACATATAAGCGGTATATACTGTAAATATATATATCTTTATATATATATGTGTGTGTGTGTGTGTATTCCACACTGTGTGGAAAACTTCGCATGAATATGTGGGTCTTTTATAGCCCACAATTATCACTGCTTTTTCGGAGGCGTATGCATAATTAAGCCAACTTGAATGGTGGTAAGCTTATTGTTAAACCATGAATTCTGTGGCTAGTAGAAAATAAAAAAAAGGAAAATAAAATGCTGCAAATTATTGTTTACAGGCGTTATAAAGATAAACTTGGTCATATATATATATATATATATATATATATATATTTATATATATATATGTATATGTATATAGAAATATATACGTATGTTATACTCATATCTGGCATAGATAGCAATCAGCGTGCACAAGCGACAATTCAATTAGCCTTGGCAACAGTTATATGAATATGAATACATGTATGAGTAAGCCTGGTTGATATACAAGTAAAAGAAATCTCATCCCTCGCATGCTCGATGGGGAAAGGGTGAACGGGAAAAGGGGTGAACGGGTAAACGGGTGAACGGGTGATGACAACATCAACATCAACAACAACATTAACATTAACATCAACAACATTGCAGAAGTAATGAAATCAAATTGACAATGGTAAAAAAAAAAGTGGAAAATGTCATAGGATACGACCGGAACAGAATTGCTTTCTGTCCAGGCAAAATGTTTGGGTACTAGAAACAAATTTAATAAAATGTTTAAAAACAAAAAAAAGCGGCAAAGGGTAGCATTGGCTTCACTGCATCTATTGTTAGTGTCTCCCTCTCTATCTGTCTCTTTCACTCACTCACAATTCATCTTTCTATTTCTTTTTCTTTCTATGGCTCTGTGTTTCAATGCGTGCATGTATGTTTATATGCGGTTATTGTGAGTAAAGTAATATTGAATAACCACAAAAACACCACAGCAGCAGCAACAACAGAAACAACAGCAACAACAACAAAAGCAACAAAAGTACGCTCGACAGCCCGAGGATAAATAGTTTTTTTTTTTTGTTTTTTTTTGTGTGTAGCACTTCAATTATCATTTGAGCATGATAAGCGCTAAAGAGGCATAAAGAACAAGTAAACTTTGAGGTTGTAGTTGAAAAGTGGTAAAAAGAAGCCAGTAGCTGCCACATAAGACTGCTTCAAAATGTGCCCCAGGAGCCCAGAACACTACACGGGCTACGGGTAACTGTGCAATGGGACCACCTTGTGGCGTTTGTGTGTTAAATCAAGCAGCAACAGAGCTGAGAATCATTGATATATGTTTGGGTCTTGGTCTAGGAATAGATGGTGTAGGTATGTGTTTCAGCATATATATGTATATACGTGATAGGGATAGGGGTCATTAGGGGTACACCAAGATGCTAGACATCTATTCACATTCACATTCGCATTGATGAGCAGTCAAGTAGAAGAAGAGCCTTGTGGCTTGGGCGGGTGGTGTCATTCAATTGTTTGTTTTGCCAAGACGCATGACCCACTCCAAATTTAACCACAGGCCAAGGCAAAAGCAAAGACACAGTCAGAGGCAGAGGCAGAGGCATAGGCCAAGTTATTTCTAGTATCTTTCTTTTACTTTCTCTATCTATTTCTATCTATCTACGTTTATTTCTATTTTTATAGGCAATCGAATGTCTTGGCAACAAATATAACAACTGCTACAACTACAACAATGCAGCTGCATATAAGTTGCTGAGGAAACTGTCAACACAGGCGATTCTTGTGTTGGGAGTAGAAGGAAAAAAAAAAGGCCAGTGCCAAGCAATTTGAAGTGTGTAAACAAAGGATATGAATGTGCCTGTGTATGTGAATGTGCATGTGGACAAATGAGTTGTTTGAGGAGTCAGAGTTGCACCCGCTATGAGCACGAGTACTATGGCACGCTGCATGCCACTGACTGAAGTGGGCTAATTTAACGAGCCCCTGCGTTGCAAGCCACGACGACTACAACCCCCAAGTCCGAGTACAAAACATAAGTGTTAAAGGATTTATGCGCGTAATTTTGCAGATGTTTAAATTTCCAGTTTTCAGCTCTGTTGTGTTTTCTGGAATCAGTTTCGTTCGCTTCTGCCAAATTAGTTTTTGCCCGGTGTGCATGGTATATGGTATATGGTTTGTGTGTGTGTGTGTGTGTGTGTGTGGAGTTCTGTCAATAATAAGACTCCATGGTCCACCAAATGATAGACATGCTGTCTGCTGTCTGCTGTCTGATATTCTCTGTGTGTCCGATATTCATATAAAAGTGAGTGAGTTGTACAGCACATATTTCAATATATCATATGAAACACAGCGTGAGCACAATTCATTCATTATGTACATTGCATAGTGCACATCCAATCATCTTCTGTTTGTTTAATGTCAACTATTGGGACTCCAGCAGTTCACTGAAGGCATTGTGCTCGATGCCAAAACAAGTGCCTGTCCAGGCTGAGAAGCATTCAATTATTAGCTTTGTATATGGTTAGAGTCGAACTTGGCTCTCTTTTTAAATATAGTATGTGGATGCATGCTGTGCTGTGCTGCAACGTTGCTTGTTTATTGTTATCGTACATTATCGTTTATTTGTTTTTTTGGATATGATATTTGAAGCTTTAAAGCATTTGTTTATTATCAGAGCCTATCGAGTAGTTAACAGTTAACCAGCCTGACAGTTTCCCAGCCAAATTGTTTACACAATGCAACTTTATACAATTTTTTATGGTGTGAATTTTTTTTTACGCGGATTCTCTTTGGGATATACCTAGATTGACGATATTAAAGAATTTATCAGTTTTTTTTTTTTGTTTTTGTTTTTGGCAACACAAATACAAATGCAAAATACAAATATTGACAATACGCTGAGACCAAAATCAAATAGTGGCAAAAGCTGGCAGTGAGCCCATTGTTGTCTTGCCCAATATTCATTTGGCGTGCGCCGAAGCGGCAATAAATTGTTGGCCTTCATCAGGACATGCTATAAGCCAGTATAGGGATTGAGCCTGAGCCTAAAAATGAGAGCATGGGGCATGGGGCATGGGGCATGGGGCATACGGCATGTGGCGTGGGGCATGATGCTTGAAACCTGTTATTCATATACGCGCTTTGAGCCGCATAAACCATAAACGCATAAAAATTATTTTTCAAACGGCCGTTCAGCGTATCGATGGCCTTTCAAATTGTTCGCGTTTGGCTTCTGCTTGACTATTTTTCATTTCGCTGGCCATTTCATCTCTACGTCCACAGAAGGGTCTGTCTATTTGTCCATTTTGTCCGATTGCTCATATTTTCTTTTCGCTGGCCAGAACATTTTCCAATTTCATTTGTGTTACAGACGCGGAATGTGAGCGCGTCCCGTTATACAACGTAGCTTTGGCATGGCCACATTCATCATTGGATGTGGCAGTGGCTATGGCAGTGGCAGCGGCAGCAGCAGCGGCAGAGGCAGCGGGTATAGTAGTATTCGTAGTAGTAATAGCCAACGGAAGCATCCAAGCGAAGTCATCATCATTGTTATCGTCATCGTCATCGTCATGGGCAGTCTTTTGGCCATTTTGACCGTTTGAAAAAGCAACATTTCAGCCATATTTTTTCTTGCTTTCAATTTGGCTGTGTGAGCTTTGGTCATTTTTCATAGGGCTTTTGATGCGTAACCCGCCAATTCTCATGAAATACATTCCCCTTCCATACCAAATAGCCATACAACTTTTCCTTTGGTCCTCTCCCCTCTAAAAAAAAAAACGCATAAAGCGCGTTGAAGTTGGCATCGGCATCGGCATCAACATCAACATCAACATCAACATCGGCTTTGGCATCGACATTGGCATTAGCGTTGAACGTTGCCTTTGAGCAATTTGAAGTCAAGTGTAAAAACCGTTTTGGCTAAAAACAAAATAAAAAAAAATATAAAATAAAATAAATCAAACTGTATGCCGCTAAGCGTGGCCAAAAGTGTTTTTAAGTTTAATTTGAAAAATATTTGAATTTTGCTCATTTCTTGGTTCACTGGTCAGCTCTTGGTGCGAACTTTGCCCTTTACCCATTACAATATAACAGTGACAGCTATCGGCTAGCTGGATGGGAAAATCTACTTTCTACTATTAGGGATCTGATATATTTATAGATACTATAAGTATCTATGTGAATATATTTGAGTAGCTGTGAAAATAGTTTATAGTCCACAAACGGTAAACATCAAATATTGGAGGCGGATACCCCTTAAGGTCATAGTATAGGATAAATGCAAACAACCCTCATCCTTATTGTATGAATAACTATCGTTTGTATCCTTAGCTCAGCTTTGAGTTCAGTTCTCAGCTCCAATCAGCCGCACAATCTTTGATTTTGTGATCCTGTTGCGATTTCCCCCTTTACCCTTAACACAAAACGATTCAATATTTACCCAAATTGCTCATGGACCGCACAAATCGCAATTTCGACCGAACTTCATACCCAATGTGCGCCCCTAAACATTGACATTACAGTATACATATTGTATATATAGTATTTGATATGTGTTAGAGCCCTTGGGAACAATTTCGAGGTATGTTCATTGTGGGTCATGGTGATACGTGTTCTCACTTTAGGGTTGCTTCACTTTCTTATCAGATCGAGTCGATAACTTTAAAACATTCTAACTAGTTGTGATTATATCTAATCAGCATTCGAATTAGCTATTTTATGATATTCTCAAAAAAAGCGAACATGACACTTTGACCTCTTTTAAACTGTATAAAGTACTTGACGGACATTTAGGCTACAGAAAAATTCCCTCATTAATTATTTATTTCATTTATTCTGTTATTTATTTTACTTCCTTTTTTCTATTCTACTTAATTTATATATATTACTTTATTTATTTATTTTATTTATTTATTTTACTATTTTATTTATTTAATTTATTTTATTTATTTTATTTATTTTTGACATTTTATTTATTTTATTTGTTTTTGACATTTTATTTATTCTATTTATTTTTTTTATTTTTGACATTTTATTTATTTTATTTATTTTTTTTATTTTTGACATTTTATTTATTTTATTTATTTTATTTATTTATTTATTTTATTTATTTTATTTATTTTATTTATTTTATTTATTTTATTTATTTTATTTATTTTATTTATTTTATTTATTTTTGAAATTTTATTTATTTTATTTATTTTATTTATTTTTGAAATTTTATTTATTTTATTTATTTTATTTATTTTATTTATTTTATTTATTTTATTTATTTTATTTATTTTATTTATTTTATTTATTTTATTTATTTTATTTATTTTATTTATTTTTGAAATTTTATTTATTTTATTTATTTTATTTATTTTATTTATTTTATTTATTTTTGAAATTTTATTTATTTTTGAAATTTTATTTATTTTATTTATTTTATTTATTTTTGAAATTTTATTTATTTTATTTATTTTATTTATTTATTTTATTTTAATTTTATTTTGTTTGAAATAAATATACTGTGTAATTTTATGTAAGGGTATTCAGTGAATGGTTATAAGAAATTAAATTTGTCTACTCGATTTTAAAAACTATATAAACTCATAGATTAGATGCAATACGTATATATGAATGCGACTTTTTATGCTGACGAAATACAAATAAAATAGGATACGTATGGTACATTTTTATTTATGGAGGATAGTCAATGGTCAGTGGGGCCACATAAAGAACAAACCAGCTGTACCGGTCAACATGTAGCTTACAGCATTAAAATCCTGCCCAACAGTGAATAACATAAAATAGAAAAAAAATACCAAAAATAAAGGAAAAAAATACCAAAGCAAACACATCACTTTTGGTAGTAGTTTTTGGCGAAGAGTTTTTATGTTTGTTGTACTCACAGTTGTTTTTATTGCCTATAGCTGGCGACAAAGCAACAAACACAACAAAAACTAAGTACCCAATGTATATATATATATATATATATTATATACACATGCACAGACAGAGAAAGACAGAAAGAGATAGAGCAAGTGAGAAAGAGATGGGGTATCTCATACATATTCCGTTTACGTAGCCCGTTCGTTTAACTGTTGTTTTTATGCGCTGCAGACAAATATTTGCTTTCCGACAATAGTCATAAATACCAAAAGCTACATGCTCGGCATACTTAGAAATACACACACTCACGTACACATTGGATAGTGGCCAGGGTAAATAGAAATCGGGCAAAGCAAATAGCGCACAGGATATGGTTTTTGGCAGCACCAAAAACCAACATCAGCATCAGCATCAGCATTGGCATTGGCATCAGCTTCCAGCAAGGATACAAGTAGTGGCAAAAAGCGAGACAAAAGGAAGGCAAAACCAGCGGAAAAATGCGACTGGACGATTCAATGGGGCCAGTATGGACCAGAGGGCTAACAAAATGGTTGCGCAAAAAGCGTCAGCAGTCGCCGAAAATATTAGAAAAAATGTTCTATCCAAAATAGTAGTACCAATATATACACACACACATATACATATATGTATATATATATATACAGTAATGGCCACAGGGACATGCCAAAACGTTTAACGAAATGGCGACCAACAACTGTGACCATCAGACATATGTGTTTGTGTGTGTGTGTGTGTGTGTGTGTGTGTGTAGCAAGTTCTTGAAGTAGCCAACGCGATGCTAGCAAACTTCAAAGCCCAACAAAAGTTTGAACTCGCGAAGTGAGAAGTAGAAATAACCCACCAACCCGATCTGCTGTCCCATTGCACGAAGTCGTTGAAGTCGACGAAGTCGCAACAAAAGGTTATCCATGTGAAAAATCTATGGCGCGTGGCCGTTGCACGCGCTGGATGCCATTGATGGTGCCTTTGCTGCCTTTGGTGCCTTTAACGCATTACACCTTCCTAGAGACGAGAGACGAGCCAATAGGCAAACAAACAAACAAATAAACAAAGCTCACGTGCCGCACTGAGGATTATCCGCGCATCACAATCAAAACAACAACAGCAGCAACAAACAACCTACCCGCCATGTAATCATCTCCGTTTCTCTTTCCCGTTGCTAAATTTCTGATTCCTGATTCCTGGTTCCTGGTTCCTGGTTCCCAGTTTCTAGTCTCGCACACACACAATCATGCGCACACCCATAGCCAGTACCAGTCACAGTATTAGTCCAGCGACCTGTTTGATTTGCACATCACACCAAGGACCTTCTATCGAGTCCACTTTTTTGCGATGCTAATCTACACAAAATGTTACAAAATGTTTAACAATTAAGTAGCGCCACGCGCTGCCACGTTTCAAGTGTATGTGTGTGTAAATGTATGTCCTTGTTCTCTCTCAGCCCTCAGCCCTCAGCCCTCAGCTGTCAGCCCTTAGCGCTTAGCCTTTAGCCGTTAGCCTTTAGCCCTTGATATTCGGTCCTTGGATGTGTTTTTTTTTTTCCTATTTTTTATTGATAGATATCGCTTACAGATACGCGCCACTCGACACAATTGAGCGAAGGGCATAATACAGGGCACTTGATGTGCTGTTGCTGATGCTAATGCTGATGCTGATGCTGACGCTGACTAGTGTGAGAGTAGATCACATTGCTGATATATCATGGAAAGAGCTAATTTCGAGTTCAAGTTGCCCTGAAACGACTTATTCGTAAGGACAAGTGCTGTCAAGGATGTGTGAAAGTACCAAAGAATCTAGAGTCGATCTTGCAACTTTTATAATAAACATATGCATAAGTGCTGCATTAATATATATGTGTAAAACTGTTTGTGTATAACTGTGTGTATATATATATATATATGTATATAGCATGTCGTTTGTATGTGTCACGTTCCGGGCAACCACAGGAACTGTAAGCGTCAAAAACAAGAAAAATAACATGGCGCTGATGGCTGGTGCGACAACATGGCGTATGCTGAATGTACGAGGCACTTATTAAAAAAAATAATAATAAAAAAAAGTGGAAGAAATAGAAAAAAGAAACTTCCTGAAAACCAGCAAGCAAAGTAGTACGAGAACGACTATGGTTACAACTACGACTACGACTATGACTACGACTGCGACTAGGACTTTGAGTACGAGTACAATATGCAACATCAGCATCAGCATCAACATGAAGAAGAGCAAGAAGAGCAATAGCAATAGCAACAGCAGTTGCAGCAACAACTAGCAAAGTAACTGCCAGGACGAGACGACGATGAGGGCAAGGAAGCGATGAAAGCGCCAACCGGCAATGGCAATAGCAACGACAACGAAAACGACAACGACAACGACAACGACAACGACGACAACAAAAACGACAAAGTGCGGGAAGTTTGCACAAGGACATTGCAGCAGTCACCACATGCATGCACACAAGGATATGAAGGCATACACATTGACACAAATATACACACACACACACATAATACATACACACGAACATTCGTGCAACCACACAACACACAGCAGAAAAGGACAATAGTAACAACAAGCAAAACAAAAAGGAAAAGCCAAAACGAGAGGCAACACAAGCGCAGAGTAGCAAAGGAAAAATGAATCAACATGACAGCAGTGCAAAACAGTTAAGCGTAAGCATAAGCAGTGGCGTACGCAAAGGGGTAGAAACAGCTAAGCTAAATCAAATGGAATCTTTGTTTATACCAAATTAAAAAAAAAATAAAAAAATAAGCTACGAATAGCTAGACCAAAATAGGCACAGAACAGGCAAAGTGCAGTAGATTAATGCAGTGTTGCAGTGCTGCATTGAAAACAAGGGAAAGTTCTATATTAACCCTTTAAAGCACCACAACTCCGATTTAAAAACTTTTGTTTTTATTTGGTGTAAAATTAACAAATAAAAAATACAACTTACCTTATTTTTTTTTTTAATTCCGGTTTTACCATGTTTTTTCAAGATGTGCAACACAGCTAAATTGGTGATTTTCTCGGGTTCTAATGGACCAATTACCAAAATTCGACAATATATAAAAATTAGAATATATACCTGTTAATAATTTCCAACAGTTTCAATTAAACAATTGTTTTGTAATACTTTTTTTTAAAAAAATCAAAACTGGACAAAAATTGAAGTTTTTAGAATTTACAAAAGTCACGGGAAAAATAATTATTTTTGGGTTCTTTAGCATAATTAAGAGTGACTAGTAATTTTTTTTAATAAAATGATTATTTCTAAACAGTAATAAATTATTTTTTTAAAATTTGCCAATATACACTGGAAGATATTGGCTTCTAAACGGTATGCTCCAGACCTGCAACACTGCGCTATAAAGGGTTAAGCTTTAAAAATGCATTACACTCGTATAAACTGGAGAAACTTCAAGCTTGGTATCCACAATTTTTATACTACCATTTACTTATTATCCTTTTGATGCTAATCAGATATAATATAACCTTTTTTACCGTATAATTTTACACTTTCTTTATTTATAGACAAGAACAATTAAAAGTTATGCTACAATTTCAATGACTACAAAGTAACCCCCCTTTTAAAATATGTGTGAGCCACTGTTATTCGCGTTGGTGTATATGCATATGTGCATGTGTGAGTGAACCACTGAACGACCAATTGAAGCACGAACATGAATACAAACACAAACACACACTGTGCGTACGTGTGTCCACTGTCAATAAGGCTGGTCACTTTTTTGCGCTCCATCGGCTGGCCCCAGTCACCGCATCAGGCAGATCATGTAGCAGTATACCCCAGGCATCTTTTATCGGCATAGCCCATTACCAACAGCCCATTGAGCTTGCGCTTCACTGCATCCAATGACCAACGAAATATGTTTCGTGGTTTTCGCACAGCACTCGTTGCGCAACAGCGCCTCTTCACCTATGGCACAGAAACATAGACACACGCACACGCACACGTACACATATACACAGTGAAAAAGAGAGACACACAAATACATGAACTCGAAATCAATCAGCATCAATGTCCACAGTGCTTCAATGTTGCTTTCAGGAATCATTCAGTCAATGTAAATGTAAATTTGCGCCTCGTTGCATGCAGCCGTTGTCCTTTGGCTCAGCATCTACCAGTGGCTCACACACTCAAGCCAACCGTTCAGTTGCTGTAAATTCATGTTTGTGCCATGACTTTTGTAATGAAGTTGAAGTGCATGTTGCAACATGGGCACTCTGTGCTCTGTGTGCTCTGTGTATTCTTTTGACCCAACCATTGTTGACGTTAAAACGTTTGACCATCGCATCCTTGCCACCACACAAGTAACCATCTCCTACTTCACTTGCAACAGTGTCGCAAAGTCAATTATGAACTCGTTTACCACCGCTTGGCTATCAAATTGCTTTTGAGTATTGCTTTTAGGCCAACTCATACAAACACAATAACTTTCTACACAAGAACTTCTACTAACTTTCTTCTTTCTGCTAAATGCTACTTTTACTTCTACCAAAAATAAATTTCTTTATTTTATTAATATTAATATAAACTTAAGGTTCAGACTTTAATTAATATTTAAAGTTATTTCAATGTTACTAGGAATTAAATATTAGGAATTTTACATAAAGTTACAAAATACACAATTCATTCAGGCAAATGCTTCAGTAATCCGAAGAGGATTCTAACTTGTTTGGCATAAAAAGTAGTAGATAGTTGTTACCTATTTAATTACTTTATGTTTTTTATATAAACTCGACCGAAAAGTATGTTTCAGAGCAGCTTTTATCAAAGTAAATATAAATAATATTGTTATATAAGTTAAAAATCACAGATAGGATTCCCAGACAACGGCAGAACCTCGTTCCAAAATATCCCTTTACTGCTTCAGCAGCAGCAATTATCCGTTCCAAGAAAAGCTTCAATCAATTTTGGGTCAACCAATAAATTTAAGGCAATTTTTTTAATACTTTCAGACTTGGTATTTAACTTAGAAATTAATATATATAATAATAAATAAATAATATTATTATAAGCTATTGTTTACTGCGTTAAATTATTTGGCAGAACTTGCAACAGTTGCATGAAAAGTAAAGAAGTTATAGAGTTTATATTAGTACCAATGTTTTCAGGCATAAAATACGTTGACTTTTGGCAAATGCTTGAAAAATTTATACTATATAGTATATATAAGTATAAGAAAATATTAGACTTAATGATATGTTAAGTCAAGTATTTTTATATTATGATTTTTTTTTTTAGAGTATATAAGCATATTATGATATAAAATATAGAATGTAGAATCAGTAGACAAAGTCTGTGTGAAGTCTTTTTGGAATGAAGGTGAACACAGTATGAAATGTTATTACATTCATTAAAATTCATAGAAGAACCTCATAGCATAGACTAAATGCTAGGGAAACTCATTCGAAACTTATGTACGAGTAAGCCAATTAAAGCACAGCCGTTGGCCGTTGCTCAGTGTTTGGTAGATAACGGGGATGGGATTCCTCAAAGGCGCCAACATAAACAAAGTAGATGTCTTGGCTCGACGCAAAATAAACATAAATAACAGCAAACTGGCAATGAGGTTGAGCTGTGAGACCAGCTCGGGTGGTTCATGAGACACATGGATGAGGATGAGAATGAGGATAAGGATGAGGATGTAGATGTAGAATGAGGTAAGATGAGTGTTAAGTTTAGTTGAGTTCAGTTAAGGTAAGGTAAGCTGTAGCTGTAGCTGTAGTAGCAGCAGGATCAAAGGTTTGTGTGCACACCATGACATCCTAATGATGATGTCATGAATAAATTAGTTGACTTTGGAAGTCTTCACTCGACGACAACCAACTGCTGACAACTGTCTACTGTCTACTGACTACTGACTACTGACAGTCATTTGCTGAGCTCCAACTAACAGTATAGATGGAAAACTACACGTGCCCTAAGCTAAAGTTAATGCCAATGCCAAAAGACGAATGGGCGTTGCTATTGCTGGCAAAAGAGTAAAAGGACCGCCTACTCCTTGAAAATTCAGTTAGTTTTTGCCAACGCTATTTAATGACAAAAATGAAGTGAACCGCAAAAAGTGGAATTGCGGTTACTGTTTAACTCCCACCCCCTCATTCTCATCTAAAGGATGAAGGGCATGTCAACTGGTTTTGTTTAAGGAGTACAAAAAGTAAAAACCACAAAGCAACGTTTAAAAAAAGAAAAATGAAAAACCTTAAGAAAAGAAAGCTGCCGCACACGTGTGAAATGTATGTTCACATCAGAGATGAAGTCATTTAAAATAAAGTTGAAAATTATGCAAATGAAATGCTAAAAGAGCGTTTGCTTGGTCTACTGAGCACAACATGTATTGTGGCTGCTTTGTTAAACTCTCTCTCTCTCTGTGTGTGTGTGTGTGTGTGTGTGTATGATGTTGCACGTGCATTGCACATAATATATACTGTTACTCATGCAGGTGGCCAGTAGCCACGCCCATCAACCAACGCCCCAAGTGTCACAGACAAATTAATTAGTTGCGCCTATTTTTGCGATCAATCATTTAATTTTCTGCGCCATAAAATCATTCAACAAGGCACACAAAAAAAAAGAGGAAAATCAAAAACAAAAAAAAAAACACCAACAACAATATGAAAGTGTAACAGGACTCTGGCCACTTGTTCTGCTAGCGCCGCCACCCTGTTGCAACATTACAACCCGCCCCCGTGCCGAACCGGACAAACTGGCTTGTCATTTATGTGCGCTGCTCGCATTCGGTACGCTTTTTACGACGCGGCTTTATACTTGGTCGCATCCCCCTTCCCACCAAGGGGAGGGGGGAATTCGGGGGGGAGGGGGGTAACAGAGTAGTAGTCGTAGTTGTAGTTGTAGTAATAGTAGTATAGGGTGTCCGGGGCTGAAACAATCTGTCACAAGCCCATGTACTTGTATGTAAGATTATATATTGCTTCAGAGTTGGAGTTGCGGCTAACAGACTGAATCAGGAAGGACAAGGACAAGGGTACAGGGTGCAGAATAGAGAGCAAGGACAATGGTAAGAAGTATAGAGCGGCAGGGGGTTGTTTTTGTTATTGTTTTCGTTTTTGGATAAGGTTTTGCTGGCCGCAAATTGTTTTATATATAAAATAATCTCAAATATTTGTGCCCGCAATGAAATTAGCCAAATTAACACCTTGGCCTGCAAAGGCTTAGCCTAAATAATTGAAATATTTTTTGTTTTATTAAAAGGACCAGACTACACTATATACAATCTTTGACAAGGAATGGCAATGAGGGTATCACTGACTACTAAAGTGAGAGGATGCTTGTTGGTTAGCGGTTGCAAATAGAAACACAAAAAATATAAGAAAATAAAAACAAAAAATAATATTGCGAGTGTCCTTTTTAGCCTAGCCATTATATATCCCTCACTCACTCACACACTCAATTAGGCAGTCTATGGTCAACATGGGCAGCAGTCCATTTGGGCAAATGCTTTAAGCCATTTTAACAATTTCCATTAACAAATATGCACAAATTGCCTTTTGGCGGTTTTACAAATAAATTGTACAAAAAATATTTGACAAAAAATACTTAAAAACATACATATATATAAATATATATATACATTATATATAAATATATATATATATATATATATATATATATATATATATATAGAGCAGGAAAAACAAAATGCGTGTTTCAACCATTTTTTGCTCGACCGAAAATGCATGAAATATTTTTGTAAATTATTTTTGTGCACTTCATTAAATATTTAAACAATTTGAATGGCTGCCAGAGAGTTGAATAACGGCCACAGCCACTCTGTACACTCACACACTTATATACGTATATGCACACATATACATAGAACAGTAACTGTAACAGTAGCAGTAACAGTCCGGCGTACTTTAATCAACCGTAAAATGTTGACCTTATTGGCTATACGGTTTTGTTGCTGGCCCGCAACATGCTGTTGAAATTTCTCTGGCTGCTTGTCGCATGTGGTGGGGTTTAATGGGGCTAAACCTTAACCTAAACGCTTTAGCCCATATCCAAATGCAAAAACCCAAGGCCTTAGCCCAAGTTGAGACCCAAACTCAAACCCTTAAACCAGGCACTATTAGCTAACCAAGTTATATGTATTGAGATTGAGATTGAGCCTGAATGCTGGCCATTGGGTACTTGGGTGTTTCGGTGTTTCGGTCTTTGGATTTTTGGGTGTTTGGGTGTTTGGTTGTACAATCCCTGTCCACATTTACATAATTTATGCTCTTGGCGGGAGTTTTTGGGTTGCTTGAATGGTTGGTTTGTTGGATGGATGGATGGATGGATGGATGGATGAATTGGTAGGATGTATAGTACCTCTTTTTGGACTCTAGCAGGCAATTTCATTTGTATATTTTCCACAATTCATTTTATGACATCGTGTGACATTGTCGACTGCTGCTGTTCATAATTTTCCATGTGGCAGGCAGGCGAGTGACATTGAGGTTTTTATGGCGATGACGACGTCGACATCAGTAGCTATGGCCAATAGCATCAGGCTGATGACGAAGATGAGGATGAGGATGAGGATGACGATGAGAGCGAGGACAATGATATCAAATAAAATGTAAAACAAATGCATTTTAAGTGAAAATGTCTCAGTATAACTGAATATATATATATATATATAAAAGTATTTATAATATATTTATATGCATATAAATGCATAAATTATTTCATATTCAATGGCCATACGCACACAATCCGAAATCCACACACACGCACATATGCATACATGCATTACTTATGCATTTATTCACAACCAAATTCATACACATTTGTTGTGCAAATTTCAAAGAGATCTTTCTCACGCCTATTGCCATTGCCCTATTGCTCTATCTATTGCTTTGACCCCACACAAATACTCTGTTCCTTTCTATTTATCTATCTCTCTCTGACTGACTGCCTGTATGTCTGTCTCTGTCTATCTCAAACTGACAAAGCAAATCGCAATTCAAAGCCCATTGCCACTGCCACTACCACTGCCACCGCCACTGCCAGTGGCACTCGCACTGGTTGTATAGTTTTGGCCATTGCCAATAAATTCACATCAAAGGTCTTTATTTGTGTTTGCTTAGCAGCGAAAGCCAAAAAGGATGCGCATACCGCACAGCGTTTGCCTATCCTCCACCTCTATGATTCACTCTGTGCTAGTTCTCTTACTCCAAATTGAACTCCAACTCCAAGTTAGTGTTCATCGTGTCCGTCACCATGAACGTTTCGCCCGTTTTTAGTGCACATCCTCCGCCAGCGGCTGAGCCTGTGCAAATATCATTTTCATTTCAATTGAGCAGCTCGGCTTTGAGCATTACTGGGCTTGGGCGCTAACCTACGACACGCGTGTCATCAGCTAATCCCAATGCTGCCGCTAAATGATTTTCTAGTTGCCAAGCAGCACGCAAGCATACACACAAGCACACACAAAAGCGAGACAGAGAGAGAGAGAGAGAGAGAGAGTGAGATAGAGGAGGGAATCAAACAGCTACTACTACTCGGTCTGTGAGAGCGCACGTGTCAATTGTTTGGTCCCCGGAGCGGATGTGTGGTCGGGGCTAAACGGGATGGGGGTGAGTTTGCCATAGAAGTGTCCTGCGGATAGTTGAACGTCTTGCATTGCAATGAACTCAACACTTGAGCCGTAAGGCTGACAAAATAACTCCCGGCATTAGCTGAGTGACCGCCAATGGATTTTTAAATACTCGGCACACGCTCCTCCCGATCTACCAGCTTCTAGCTACGAGCTGTTGAGCTGCTGAAATTAAATGCCTCATTGCTTGGTCTGCTGTGCCGTTGCCAAATAAATAACTCAATTGTTTTGTTGACATTTTATTTGACACGTGACTTCGGCTGGTTAAACACACGACTGCGACTATAGTCGTATAGTCAGCGCTATAGCTATGGCAACAGCTCTGAATATAGCTCTGTATATGACCACCCTCAGACGTCACACCTCAGACCTTAGACCTCTAAACGTACGGAGCTAGACTTAAATGCTTTGTGCTTTTTGCGGTTCATGTGGCCGCCGGCATCGCAGCCTCACAGCCTCACAGCATTGCCAGCAATTAATCTGAAAGGTGTCCATTAAGGCGGACACGCGCCCAACGCCCAACGCCCAATGCCTAATGCACAGCACAAAATGCCCTACGTACATTGCCCATAAAAGATACAAAATACATTGGATCACAGGTAGGCGTGGCTGCTGTCGTCTAATGCGTGTAATAGTGTCAATTTGCTATTTATGGCCATCCCATTGCTTCATGCCATCCAGTGATTTGTGCCACAACAGTTCAACCCAAAGCAATTCTAGCCAAAAACCATTGAATAATTAAACAACGGACTTATATATTCATTTCCAACTAAATTTACAATATATATTTATATATATATATGTATTTATATATATATATATATATATATATATATATATATATATATATATATATATATATATGTAAAAAGATATTCATATTTATATTTATATGTATAACAGATTTTAATATTTTTCATTGGCTCTTATAGAGCTAAAAGTTAATTAAATATAAAATAATTATAAAAATGAAAAAATAAAAATAAAAATAAAATTTAAAAGGTATCCAACATTTTATTTCTTATTTAATATTTATAATTAATAATATGCTGTTTGTCTTTTATTATTTATTGATATTAATGTCAGCGACAATAAGATGAAATTATTTTATATTTATTTTTAATTAAATAAAGGCATAAAATATTGTTTATATTTATATTTATATTTGTTTAACTTTAAATTCAATTTGATTTTACAGTATTTTTGTTTGTTTTTCATACTGAATAGTATTTAAATAATAATATAACAAATAATAATAATAACACTTTTAACTTCTATATAAAAAGAGTGCAAATTAATTTGTAAAAAATAATTGGCACTAAAGAAAAATTCAATGAAAGAAGCTTCGGTTTTTATTGTGGAGCATTTTGCAAGGAAAATTTGCAAATTTGAAAATGAGAATTTGAAATGTATTAATGCAAATTTCCTGAGGAAACTTGGGAATGACAAGAGCGTGACACGACAAGGCCGCGTTTGGCACGGCACTAAACGTACTTATATAGCAAACTGTATACAAATGTACTTAAGGATACGATTGTCTGTGTATGGATGTGTATTTTGTATGCTGTCCGTTGCCGGAAACGGATGTGTGAAGCATATGCAAGCATTCACATATACAAATATATATATATATATATATATATATATATATACAATATAGGAGACAAACATGAAGTAATAAAGGTATATGAAACGAATTTTATATACCCTCAAAATATAACAAATAAGATACAAAATACAAAGCATTAGAGCTTAAGGACATTCATATACTCGACTTGTTACTACCTAAAATTGAATTTCTATTGATTGGGCAACAGTGTGCTATTGAGCATACCCCATTGCATATAAGGAATGTAGGGTATTAAAATGTGCATGACTTGTTTAGTTTGAACAAGTTTTGTACCAACCAGTAAACGACCAAAACAGCTCCGTTTGCCTATTTGAGAGCCACAACCCGTTGTTTGTTTGCCTGCCTGGCGTCGAAGACTTTTGACTTTCTTTTAAAACAATTTAGCTTTGTATGTGGCCTGTTACTATGTGTGAGTGTGTTAGTATATATGTATGTGTGCGTACGTTTATGTGGTTGCTGACACAAACCAAAATTTAAACAAAAGAAAAGCTTGAGCAGCTCAGTTCGAGTGCTCAGCATGAGACAAACCTACTAAGGCTGTTGGCTAACGGAAACCGCACTTACACACTCCCGCTCCTACACACACATATATATATATATATATATATATATATATATATATATATGTATATATACTCACATATACGCTTAAACTCATACATATATATATATATATACACATATATAGAGATGAGCTGCTAAGTGACTCTTGGCTTTTGTTATTCTGGCTCCGCCTGCCTTTGAAGCGGTGGCAGTAACGGCACAAAACTGAAGTATATTGTTAACAGGATATATAATACACAAAATAAAGTTTTCAGCCAAAGTTACACAAAAGTATTTCGCAAGTTGTGCGCCCCCATTCTTGCCTCCCACATGATGGGTCTGAGCAACGCCATTGCCATCCTCCGATTCTCTTCACATTCACCCATACCACATGATCCCCAAAGCCAATGCCAAACCCAAACTCAAACCCAAGCCCCGAGTCGATACCAACGCCAATGCCGATGCCTGCATCACCTTTCACTTGCTTTGTGTGTATTTGATTTTTGGTATTGTTTTACTTTTTGTTGAAATAGAAATTAAATACAAAGGAAATGCCGCCCTTTTTCTATTTTCCCAATTTTTTTTTAATTTTATTTTCACTCTCTGATATATATATATATATATAAATATATATATATATTTATCTGCACCATTGAAAATATTTTTTGTTAAACATTTAAGGAATTTACAATGTGAATTTAAATACACAATTGGATCGAAGTTCTTCGATTCGCAACGATTAGACAAAAAAACCAAAAAAAAAACATTGAATAAGATGAGCTATGTATGTGTATGTCTATGTGTGTCTATATTTGTGTGTCTGAGTGTTTCTGGAATTCAGGAAAATGTGTCCAAATCGTTTTCCACATTGTCCACTTTTCCCCATAGAACAAATTTGTTGTGACAACAGAATACCCTGTGTCCAAATGGAAGCAGTTTCAACTGTAAGCAAATCTGGCATTCTTAGCTTTAATAAGTATAAATATTATGAACAGGATAATTAATAAATAAAATATATATATATATATATATATATATATATGATTCTATTATTAATGCCAATTAAAGTATAAAGTTTGAACTACAATTAGTGGGTCAAAACATTCAATTTGACAATGTGGTACCAAAATTTTAGTAGGCAAATAGTTGATGTTATGTTTTGCCTACCTTTTAGGCTACTTCCAACTTAAATTATTGGTATATAAAAAGAGGGTATAGGGGGGCTTTAAAACCATTGTATTGTATTCAAAATTTTAAGTTAAGCGTAAAATGTAAGTAGAAGTTAAAAGTCGCTAATAGGTGACAAATTTTGGACTTAGACACAGCCTTAATTTATCTCAGTGGCGTATATAGCGATGCAGGAAGTCGTTAAGAGTATAAGAAGAAGAACAAGCAGAAGAAGAAGAGGAGGAGGAGGAAGCACAAAAAAAAATAACTTTCAAACAAGCAAACGGCAAGTAGAAATGGCAGTAGCAATACCATTGGCAATACCAATGGCAATACCAATGCCAATGGCAATGGCAATGGCAACAGCAAAAAGCTGTCAGCGGTGTTATATGGCAAAATGTAGCATTATAGTAGGGCAAAAATAAATGTTTTCAAATGTTTGACGCGTACTGACAACAAATAGGCACACACACACACACACACACACATACATAGATAGAATGAGTGAAACATACGACAAACAAACAATACACTGAAAGATACTATGGACTAGTATATCTGTGCATACGGACAGCATGTCACACACATATACATATATACATTGTACACACGCATTTGTCTTGCTGTGTGTGCGTGCATTTAATGTCTGTAATTTACCGTTAAGTAGACAAGTATTAATGGTAAAATACCAACGGAATGCGTAGCGCTGCGCAACTTAACAAACATACAAAACGGCCAATGCCGGAGACAAGAGCAAACCAAACGTAACCAAACCAGACAAGACCAGATGAGATGCGATGCGATGCGATGCGATGAGTTCAGTTGAGTTGAGCTAAGCTAAGTCGAGTCGAGTTGAGTTGACTCGCATTAAGATGAGGCAAGACGAGACGAGGCAAGTGAAGCGTTCAAACAAAGGCGCCCAAAGGCAGCCATGACAA
Source organism: Zygothrica quintamaculata (assembly GCA_037044455.1). NCBI lineage: Eukaryota > Metazoa > Arthropoda > Insecta > Diptera > Drosophilidae > Zygothrica > Zygothrica quintamaculata. Next base: position 6,532 of record JBAMBS010000920.1, on the reverse strand, counting down.
AAAAAAGAGGCAGCTAAAAACAAAATGGCGACGACGACAACATCAGTTTGACTTGACGTTGAACGTTACATGTTAACTGTGGCAGTGCCACCCCCACGTAAAACATACAAACACACACACACACACACACACACATAGACACAAATAAGCAATTGTCAATGCGGCGTTGGCGCGCATGTTGCCTCCCCAGCAGAGATGTCAAAAAAAAACACACAAAAAAAAAAACGAAAAGAAAATAAAATAAAATAAAAAAAAATAAAGAAAGAAAAAGAAATGAAACGGAAAAAGAAAACGCCAACAAATTCCAAAGAAAACTCAACTTTGGATTGTTGGCATTTTTGCTGTGTGCTTTGAATGCTGAAAGCACAGAAACAGGAACATGAACAGGGGGTAATACGGGAGACGGACAACGGGCGGAACGTGTACGGGCCAAAAATCCACCAAGGCAACTTGCACAAAACGAGCGAAAGACACAATATATATATATATATATATATATATATACATATATATAAAAGAAAGCGCGTTAAAATAGTAGATAAGGCGAATGTTGGGTAAGAAAGCAGAGGAATGACAAAACAAACGCGCCATTTTCTTGACGTTCACCAATTTGACATTTTACGTGATTTTTGGAACAACGGCGGGGTGACAAGGCAATGGCTTCCATTCGTCCCATTTTCTATTTGTTTTTTTTTTTTGTTTTTTTGGTGTATGTCCCTCCACAGTGATCCATACTGTGACTTGCCATTTGCTGGAAAATTACAAACTGCCAAACTGTTTGTACGCTGCGCTTATGTAATTGAGTTCAAAAGCGGCCAGTCCAGAAAGAGACGGCCACCCATTCAACGACTCAAAGACTCAACGTATAACAATTCAACGAGCCACGTTTCATCAACCCACTTTCTCACCAATCCACCAATCCACCAAGACGCCAATCCACCGTCAGGCCAGAGCAGTAGCACATTTTTCACAATTCATTTCATTTTGCTGCGCGTTCGCTGCAAGGCAACATTATTACAAAGAATATAGTATAAAAATAAAATATAAAAAAAATAGAAAGAAACACAAAAAAAAAATGGGCGCATTACTTAAGGCGCTTTTCCAAGAATATACAGCAAAAGCTAAAATAAAAAATAAAGTAAAGAAAAATAAAGTAAAATATAAAAAAAAAATAAAAATGAAAATAATAAGAATGAGAATAAGAATAAAAATTGGGAGCGTCTTAAACAAAAAGACGAGCAAATGCTGCACAATAATTTGGTTTTTTGTTTACATTTCCTTTTGTTGCCAAGCCACTCAACGCCGGTTGGCAACAACTCAAAGTCATTCTCATGCTCATAGTCGTTTGCCAAGAGGCAGCTGCTAGGATCTAGTAGCTAGGAGCTTGGACCAAGCCGACTAGACTAAGATGGATTAAGATTAAGCCCAAGTGGCCCAGTTGAAAGCATAAAACAGAATTCACACAACCAGCTCCATCACTCTAAGACTTCCAGTTCCAGCTACTATTATCAGTTTCAGTTGCAAGCGCAGCATTCAACAATTTTTCTTGATTTCAACAGTATTTTGGGTTTTCTACTTGTGCAGTTCCTTTATTTTTTCTTTCAATTTCTTTTTCACCCATTTTGCTTGCTTGACTGCCGCTCGTCAGCTTTTGAATGTCTTCGAGCATTAGAAAATAATATTTTATTCGCTTCACTTACAATTTTTCTTGTAGTATTTGCGCTTCGCTGCGTTACACCCACTCAACCCACTCAACCCATATCAACCTAGTGTACCCACAGTGCCCACTGCTCCCACTGGATGCGGTAGCTAAGGTTGATGCATCTGTGCCGGTGTGTACCTAGGATGAATGGATGGTAGATGGATGGATGTATGTCTGTTCCTATAAAAATATATATACATATATATACACATATATATATACTTATATATATACGCCGCCATATTGTTGGAGTTGTTGATGTTGAAAAATGTTACATGCCAGAAATTGCTGGTTACCCACATGGAAATTACGTTGCATGTTTCATTGAGGCAACCGACTGAGCAATCGCTTCTACTATGTTTCTGCCATCGGCTTTGGTATCAGCAGTGCGACGACATTTAGAGTTCGGCAGACACAAAGTTACATGCTAGAGTTCTACTCTATACACTGAGAAAAACAACTTCATAAAATTTTAAATTCTTTTTATAATAAAGATGCAACATTTACGTAATATTTGTTTATATTGAAAATGATTTTTGCAACAAAAAAATATTTTTTTTATTTATAGCAAATTTACAATACGATAAAGGAAATATTTTTATTTGTGTTTCCTAAATGCCGATTTATTATGTGTTTCATTTTACTTAATAAAGTTAGGACATACAGCATATAGACGATATATAATGACTTTAATCAATTCAGAGAGCAATAATACTGAATGTGAACAAAAAAACAAACATTTTTGAAGAAATCATTTATTTTTATTTAAAGCTTTTAGATAGTTTTAATGTAAAATTAAAACCTTTGACAACATCGGACTGAGAGTGGAACACAGAGTCGTAAAATTTAAGATAATTTTTGAGAAATATATATAAAGTCCTTTCTTAAATATATATATTATGATATTGAATGATTCTGATAAAAGTAATGACAAATACGAATAAATTTTTAGCTTATGGAAACACTAAAATCTTCTTTGAAATTCTAACTATCAATAATAAAAAATAGTGTAAGAAAACTATAAGTTTCATTTAACACTTAAGATAGGCGGCATGTACAGTAGTACCTCGATAATATTCAGTATTTTCTTAATACTTTGTTAACAATAAAGAACTCTATCGGAGAATTTAGCTGAAATGAAAAAGATCAAAAAATTTGATGTTGCAAGAATCGAGCTTTGCAATGTTCAAGAATCAAGTTGCAACCAAAATTTCACAGACTTGCAGTTCATTTTCAAGTCTTTAAGAAAAACTGCATAGAACTTCAAAACGTATTGCATTTATATAGAATGACCATACGATCTAAATATGTGATCTGATATTAGATATGACTCAAAATATTTTATATAATAAAATCAATAGATGATATAAAATTCAGGCGCTTAACAAACTATAAGAGCTATGTTTAGTTTTATGCCTTAAAAGAAAATAGTTCTATTTATTAAATTAAAAATTTATATATATTTGTAATCTATATATATATATATAGATTACATATTACCTAGATCTATTGTCGTGTGCATCTATATAACTATTGCCAACTGAATCCTTTGAATATTTCGCATGTCATTGCACATGTTTTGTTTTGGGCAAAAGCATTTTGCAATAACAACATAGCATATTTTTAACAAATGCCGGGTATACACGACTCAATGCAGTGCTTAACCTAAATTTATACATACCCACACACAAACATACATAGAGTATTATTCGTACTGTATTTATAGTTATTGCTTGCTGCTGTTAGCTTATTTAACTGTAGCATTGAATAATTTCTTTCGTGTTTCTTATTTATACAAAATAAAATTCATAATATAATAAAGAGTATAGTGAATTGTTTTTAAAAATTTATATAATAATCTTTAGCGGGGGTAAGAGTAGATGGAAATGTTACATCTAAATTTAAAAAAATCAGACATTTTGCTAAGAAGCAGATGTCCTTCAGACAAACAGAAGCATCGATGGGGCTACGGGCAGACAGCAGTGGAAATGGTTAGATTGATTCGGCAAATGATGATAACGAAAATATAGTATATATATATATATATACTTTATAGAGATGGAGATGCTCCCTGCTGCTTGGTAAATATATTTTGTAGTTCCACTAATCCATAACTCCCTTCCTTCCATTTGTTAAATTAAAAGGAACTAAAAAGTTATACTAAACACACACACATGTACGTATTTACATAGAGAACAAGGGACAAACGGCCATTTTCCCAGCCTCTTAGTATCGAGAAAGGATGCAATGGCAAAAATCAATTTTATTTGAATTTTACAATTTAACCATAAAACCACAGAAAGCATTTTAAACGCATTTTTAATAGACTCAAAAATGTGTTGTGTGTAAAAGGCAGCCATCGGATCTGCATCCTGGACATTAAACCGCCAATAGCGTTAGTTTGTATAGTATATTGATATATAGATATATATATGTATATATATATATATATCTATGTATGTATATGTCTATATATATGTGTGTGTTTTTGTGTTTGTGTGTGTATCAATATCGATACCGCCGCGAGCCGCCATTTTACTTTGTTTGTTACAAAATTTGCGCGTTTACAAAAGCAGTGGCAAAAAACCGTGCTAAAATTATCGTTGGCTTTTAGCAGGAGCTCCATTGTTTTCACTTACTCTATACATCCGTCTCTATCACACATACTCTACTTCCTCACACTTTTGCCTCCTTCCTTCTATCTACTTTAGCCGCTGCCTGGCATTTTATTTTGCTGATGGAAAATTAGTTTTTGCATGTTGTATAGATTTATCTCTGATGTATGTGTTTGTCTCTCTATATGCGTGCGTATGTGTGTATATTGTTGTGTGTTTTGTGTGTGTGTGTGTGTATGTGTGTGTGTGTACACATATACATGTATTGGTTGTTTGCAAATAGTCTGCATACTTTCAGCGCTTATACAAAGTCGCGTGCCTTCCTTTTTTTACTTTGCAAGCAAATAACAAATATTTGTAGAACCAGAATACAAATTGTTTACAAATATCTGAATTAAAGCGACCGATCGGACCAATAACCTAATGATTACTTTATCAAAACTCAATCAAAATCACTTTTTATTATCCAAAGACATTTTTTGGAACAACATTACCAAGAAAACGATGCGATTTACCAAGCAAAATTTTTTTAACATTTTTCAATATAATTTAAGGTTTATACCAAAAATCACCTACTGATCGAGATATATCTATTCAAATCGATTATATATATCGTACTAAATGACTGTCACACTGATTCTTATATTTGTATAGTATTAGGAGAATGTTTTCCAAGCGATGTTCATATGTTTAATACTCCGTTTTATATCAAATACTTATATATAAGCTAAAGCAATTATTAACTTTCTTTCATTTCCAGTGTGACCAGTTCACAACAATTGCATGCAAAATATGCCCCTTTCTCTTACTCATAACTATTCATATGAATGTACACAAGCTGCTTGTATGAAAAAGAAAGCAAAAAGTATAAGAAAAAAAATACTCATGTTTGTATGCTCTCTGGCCATGGTCCTTGCTGACAAGGACTAGTGTCATCGAACACACATGTCGCTCGGTAACTCGCTCGACCCAAAACCATAACGCCAACTGACCATGAAATGGTAGTGCATAAAATACATCAATGGCGCTGTATCTGCTGCCAATTGCACGTTGTGTGGTCAAATAGAAGAATGTTGTTCAAAGTGCCATTGGGCACTGTGGTGTGGTGTGGTGTGGCTGTGGACAGTTGGGTATGAATGGCGGTATCTATTGTTGGCCTTATCGTTTGGTCAAATAACGCGACATTTGTCGGCAGTCAGGGCAACAACGTTAAAAATGTATATATATGCAAAGGATGGGTACATCGTCTCTATGGTTGGACACATTTACACAAACTTTAGTACGTTTATGGATAAGTACATGGTAACTTTACCTTAAGTCCACCATCCTTTTAGCGTCTGGGTTTATGTTCATGCTTCTTATAACAACGACAAACTCATGGTTCCTAGTACGCAGTATCTAATTTCTTAAAAAAAAAAAAGTACAAGTTTTTTCTTCAATCTCCCGTCCCCCCACCACACATACTGGCAAAAAGGACACTTTCACGGTTGGACCCCGATTTTAGCTTTGACATTCTGAACATAAACTCCCGCAATTTTTGCTCATAACAACTGTTCCGAGGCAATTTTTTCGGCTGGTTCGCGCAACAGCTGCTGCCGCGTAGTGTTCGATGAGGACATATTGAGGGGGCGACTCTGAGCTCATAGACCCATGGCATATATTGTGGATTGGTGGGTAGGGGGTGGTATATATCAGCACCCCAGGATATTGTAACGAGCAATGTTTGGGGTGTTTCTTTTTTTTTTTCAATTTTATTTTTTTTTTTTCTTATTCTTGCTTTAACTTTCAATTGCTTCAACCATAGGGTGCATTACCATATCCAGCCTCCATTCGGTAGTATCTCTATCTCATTTCACCAAACACCCACTTGCAAATAGAAAATTTAAGAACAGAACTTTAACAAAGCTTACAAATTATTTGACTAACTGACAATAATTAAGTATAAAAAAGATTTACTTTTACATCATTCCAGGCAAACAATGATGAAAATGTTTTATAAAACATTTCAATTTGAACAGACTAAAATAAATTTGCTTTGCCAGGAAATAATATCAAAGTAGCTTTTCATCTCTAACTGACTTAAGAATTATAGTTAAAGAGATATAGTTGAACAAATATTTAAACTTTAAACAGTTCTTTATAAATCATTCAAGGGTAAAATATGACACAAACTGGAACTAGAATCAAAGACTCAAAGATTTGTTATACACATAGT